>QEOT01123936.1:60772-91288 GCA_003123785.1 Pterocarya stenoptera | reverse complement strand
TTTCTTTCTTTCTTTCTTTTCTAAATATCAAGATGTTCAAACTTCAGTACATTCTTTTTCTCAAAAATCTAAAGGCTTTGTTCTAAAAAAAAAAAACACAAAAAGAAAAACTTGGGCTACATTTTTGTTTCAAAAAATAGAATATAGACCACATTTTTGTTATTATTACACTTAAATAATTTTGAAAGTGTAAATAATAACATCAGTTACATCATAACTATTAAGCTCATGAACATAGACTAAAAAAGAGAAAAAAAAAAAACCAGGTTCCAAATTGTAAACCCGGGTTCCGAATTTACAACCCGGATTCATCCGGGTTCTGGCCCGGGTTTGACCCGGGCTAACCCGGTCCGGGTTCCGGCCCGGGTTTGAAACTCGGGTTCCGGTCCGGGTGTACCCGAATTCCCGGGTTGGAACCCGGATGAACACCCCTAGTGTGGGGAACAGTTATTTGAGTAGAATAAAAGATCTTTTGGGGAATGTTATCAGAAAGTTGGATCTGGCTAAGCGAAATTTACAACAAGCTCATAATCGGGATTCTTTGCAACTTGATGGTATAGGTGTGCATAAAGCTAAACAAGAAGTTCAGGTATGGCTTGAGAGGGAGGAAGTCATGTGGAAGCAACAATCTCAGGTCTAGTGGCTTCAAGTAGGTGATCAAAATACACGATTTTTTCATTCTCATGCAAATGGCAGAAAGAAAGAGAAATTTTATCAAAGGCTTGAAAGATGAAAGAGGTGTTGTCAGGGAAGGTGCTATGAGGGATAGAATAATTGTTGATTTCTTTTCTGAGCTTTTTACGTCTACTCCACAGAGGAATCAAGAGGTAGTTTTGGCATGTGCGCATCAAATGGTGACACCAGAGATGAATTCAGATTTGTCCAAGCCTTATCATACAGATGAAGTAAAATCAACCCTTTAGCAGATGCATCTTACTAAAGCTTCAGGTCCTAATGGTATGTGCCCCCTTTTTTTAAAAAAATATTGGCCCATTGTGGGTAGTTCTGTGACTACTACTATCTTGCATACTTTGAGTATTGGCCAATTTCCTAGAAACCTTAATAATCATACATTTATTAGCCTCATTCCAAAGGAAAAAACTTGTGACTTAGTCTCTGACTTCCGTCCAATCAACCTTTATAATGTGGTTTATAAGTTGGTCTCTAAGGTTATTGTGAATAGGCTTACTATCCATCTTCCTGCAGTTATATCAGATTCTCAATGTGTGTTTGTTAAGGGTGGGCTGATTTCAGATAATGTACTAGTTGCGTACGAGTTGGTTAATTATCTACAACACAAAAGGTATGGAAAGAAGGGTTATATGTCTCTTAAACTAGATATGAGCAAGGCCTACGACAGGGTGGAGTGAACTTTCTTAGAAAAAATAATGCTCAAATTAGGTTTTACTGGGAGTTTTGTGCAGTTGGTTATGCAATGTGTGACATCTGTGTCCTTTTCTCTTTTGATTAATGGAGAGTCTCATGGTCCTATTATGCCTACTAGGGGACTTAGGCAAAGGGACCATCTTTCCCATTATCTTTTCCTTCTATGTACTGAAGGGCTCACTGCTTTGCTAAGGGATGCTAAGAGTAAACAACTAATGAGGGGAGTTAAGGTTTGCTGAGGGGCCCCTGCTGTGAGCCACTTGTTGTTTGCGAGATAATATCATAATTTTTTGTAAAACTGATGTACAAACTACCAGACATATTCAGGGGGTGCTTGAGATATATGAAGCGGCATCGGGACAAAAGGTTAATAAGGAAAAAACTGCTATGATTTTTTCAAAGGATGTGGATGCTCGGCAACAAAGGGAGTTGTTGAATTTGTGACGTGTTAGGACTTTCCAACAATACGATAAGTATCTTGGGTTGCCTAACTTGGTTGGGAGATCCAAATCTCTTACTTTTGCTGACATAAAAATGAGAGTATGGAATAAACTACAAAGTTGAAAGGAGAAATTGTTATCACAGGGAGGAAGAGAAATCCTTATTAAGGAAGTAGTTTTGTCAATTCCTACATATGCTATGTCTTGTTTCAAGTTACCTTTGGGTTTATGTAGGGATTTGGAAGGCATGATGTCTAGGTTCTGGTGGGGACAAAAGGGGAATGAACAAAAAATGCATTGGTTAAGCTGGAGACATTTATGTGCTTTTAAATTCAGAGGGAGAATGGGATTTAAAAGTTTACATTCTTTTAATATGGCTCTTCTGGCCAAGCAAGGATGGAGAATTTTACAAAAGGAGGGAACTTTGCTACACAGGATTTATAAAACTAAATATTTTCCTAATAGTAATTTCTTTCAAGCTAAGTTGGGGTTGCACCCTTCTTACGCATGGAGGGAGATTTTTGTAGCAAAGAAATGGTTGCTAGAGGGATGTCGATGGCAGGTAGGGTCTGGAGCCTCTATTTCTATTTGAAATGATTATTGGGTTCCAAATCATAAAAGCTTAAGAAGGAGTGCTGATGGTTTTCCTGCTTCTCAAAAGGATGCAACTGTGGATAGCCTTATATGTCAGGACACAAGAAATTGGAGGATTGATATTGTTAGAGCTCTCTTTGATCCAATGGTAGCTGAGGAAATCTTAAATATTAGATTGCCTTCTATGTCTTGTAGTGATAAATGGATATGGACAGAGAAAGTAAGTGGATGTTTCACTATGAAAAGTGCTTATAGGCTATTTCAAGCTTTGAGTTTAAGGGTGATAGCTGAACCCTCCAGCGGGGTGCAAGATAAGCTCACGTGGTAGAAGCTATGGAAGATGAATGTACCAAGGAAAATTAAAACTTTTGCATGGTGCGCCTGTAGGAATATTTTGCCTACACTCAAAAATCCGAGGCACCGAAAAATTAAAGTGGAAGGTGGCTGTTGTTTCTGTGGAGAAAGGGATGAAGATGTTACTTGTGCATTGCTATTCTATCATGAGTTAAGTGAGATGTGGTAGCGGTTTGGTCCAAGCGATTTCAGAATCCAATATGATAAAAGCTTCATGGATACGGTGAAATGTGTGTTAACTACTGGCAGTGCAGCAGATTTTGATCTTCTGTTTGTACTGTGTTGGGGCATGTGGTATCGAAGGAATAAATTGAATATGGAAAATGAGAATATCACTCCCTTTGTAGCAGCAAATATTGCTATTTCTTTGTACAAATCTTTCACAGTTTAAAGGTTTCTAATGCTGTAGATGGGAAGAAAATGTGCATGTGGATATCACTTTCTCCTGATTTTCTGAAACTCAATGTTGATGGGACGGTTTTCACAAAATATAAAAAGGCTGGAATTGGAATGGTTTTACATGATAGCAATGGCAAGGTGGTGATGGCATCTACTATATCTGAGTCTGCAGTAAATGATCCTTCTACCATCGAGATACTTGCTGTTTTTCGAGGTCCACAAATGTGCCTTCCATTGAGTATTCCTAAATTAATTGTTGAGTCTGACTGTTTGCAGATTATTCAAGAATTGAAAGCTGGCCAAGAATCTTCATCTTTTAATGGTAATTTAATTAGGGAGGTAAAGAGTCTCATGGGTTTTTTCCAGGAAGTCATCTTTGAGCATGTTTACCAAGATGGTAATAGTGTAGCCCATTGTTTAGCTAGGTATGCTTGGAATGTATTGGATATTCAAATGTGGTGGGGTGCTATCCCTGAGTTTGCTGGTCATGCCATGTGGTTTGATCATGCTGTTATGTAAGGATGCTTATGATTTTAAAATGAATTTGTCTGTTTATAAAAATAAAATAAAAAAAGTATTGAAAGTCTAGAACGAAATATTTCAATACCAGTGTACTCTGGTATACCGTTTTGGAATTAATTATATATTATATATAAATATTTATATGTATATATAAACTAACAACTAATAGAATAAATACATATATATAAGTGTTTATTGTGTATATATGTATATATATGGAAGAATTTAAGATTTCTAAAATGAATATACGTTGAAAAAATCACAAACTTGAGTTGAGACACAAAAATAAAGAATAAAAAAATAAAAGAATAAAAAAATTATAAAAAAATGATATTTTAAAAAAAATGAGGGGACATATTTAAAGTTACAAAAAATTAAAATTATATAAATACATTTTATATTCTAAAATTAATTAAATACTATCCGGATTTAAAATTTACAAAAATGTCATTAAAGCACAAGAAAATTATAAAACAGTCCGAAACAAAATAGGAACCGGAATGCCAATTTCGGTCGAAATGGCTAGAATTTGACCGGAATGGCCGGAACGGGCTAGAATTTGGAGCGAAACGAAACGAGTAGGCATAGTTTACTGGATACTACACTTGAATGAAAAATTCCGACCAAAACAAAACGAAATTTAAAACTATGAGTAGAACCCCAAACGAGCGAGAGGTCAAACCAAGGTTATGAATACTGTGCCGAAATAGTAATAGGCATGGGGAGATAGGTGTTTCATACCAAGCCAAATATCGACCATTTCGGTGCATTTCAGTCAATACTGGCCAATTTTTGGTGTACCAGCCGAAATTTCATATTTTTATATTTTTAGTGTATATATTTCGAAACAGTATTCAAAACTTTAGAACAAACTCCTTTGAAAATAAGATCAAACGGATGGAGGGTATGCATAGGTACCCACCTGCTCGCCTACCCCATGTTATATAAGGCTATTCTCTCTCCCATACTCTTAACCTCTCCATCACTATGCAACTTTAGCCTTCATCTTTTTATTTCGTTCTTCATTTCCTCTAGCCCTCTTATTCTCTCATTCTCTTATTCTCATTCTCTTCCTCTTCTTTTCACGTTCCTTTAACTTTCTTCTTGCAGATCCATGGTCGTGGGTCACTCGAGCTGCTTGTAGTCGAGAGACCCACAACCATGGTCATCAGTCTCTCGAGTTGGTTATACCATTGGTCTTTCCAACTTGCGGCCATGGTTGTGGGTGGTGCTATAGCTCTTTAAAGCCCTATGGCCAAGTCGTGGCTGTGAGTTTTTGCAATCCATGGTCATAACTTGGTTGTTTGCATCTTTGTGAGACCCATAACCAAGACGTGGCCGACAACCGTGGGTAAGTTGGTCTTCACTGTTCCTTTTTTAATTTCTAGTTAGATATTATATATATATATATGAAGTTTGATCTATATTTTGGACTTTGAGTGTGAAAATTTGGATTATAGATCTGAAGATCTGGAGATAGATATGTAGGTTTTTCTAGTTGAACATTTTGTTGGGCAAAGTACATGAGGTGGGTTCAAAAGAGTAAAGTTAGACAGCTACAGGTTGGCACTAGGCACTCCTTTTAAAAAAAGGTGGAGTCCACCGTAAAAAAACTTAATTTTTTATGTAGATTTCATATTTATTCTTTTTGTTTTTCAAAATTTTCTAAGTGTAAATATCATTTATCGATGTATATTAGTATTACTAATATATTTATCAAAATGAATATGTTGAGAATTTATTAATCTATAAAATGTAATTAATATATGTTTTATATTTAAAACATATGATCAAATAAATGTTCATATTTAAAATTAAAATTTTATGTTATAAATTATAATATAACATTATTTCATATATAATTATAAGTTTTAAAAACTACATATAATATAATAAAATTTAATATAAATATATATAAATATGTGAACCGGTCCAATCCTAAAAAATATAAAACTGAGACCGCACCGGTTAATGGTTATGACCATTTTTTAAAATGGAGGAATCAGTTCGGAACCGAACCAACCAGTAGGGGTGGCAATATGTAACACAACCCGTTAACCCAACACGAACACAACATGATAATAACATGTTTAAGTTTAGTCTTGATGAGTTCAGGTCAAAACGGGTTAACCTATTAAGACATAATTGATTAACGAGCTGATAACGAGTCAACCTATTTTGACCTTTTATAACCTGTTATGACTCGTTAAGAAAGTTAAAATTACAATTATACCCTTATACTTAAAAGTAAAATTGTTAAGATTTTAATTTCGATATTTTTATTGTTTGGATTGTAATTTTAGACTTATAGTTAGTTTTATATTTTTTATAGATATTGTGATTTTAACATTTATATAAAATTATGAGAAACTTAACCAAGTCAAACGGGTTAATTTCGTATTTTTTCAACTCATTTACATAAATGGGTCAAAACGGGTTGACACGACCCAACTCGACCCATTATGTTAATAGGTCGTGTTAGGGTTTGAGATTTTGACACGATAAGCTTAATGAATCGGGTTAGAAATGACCCATATCGTATAATATGCATGTATTGACACGACACGAATGCGACCCATTAACACGATTTGACACCCATACCAACAGGTTCGGGCCGATTTTCCAATGTATTTTTACAGCCGTAATCCTCAGTTCCTTAGAAGCCTCATGTCCTTCTTTTACTTATATATATACTTACTAGCAGTTGTATAACGTGCAAGGCACGTTTGCCACATCTGCCTAATTGAAAATAATGTGTCCAAAAAAAAAAAATGTTGAAAATAATGTTAAAGCTGTATAAAAGTTTCAGCTCTACAACCATGCAAAAGATGTAGTGAGCTCGTATGAAGCAAATCCACCCTCCCTGTTCGTGTTCTTCCTTCCTTTTTTTTTTAGTTAACTAAGAATATTATGAGATTTAAATTATGTTAAAAACTCTAATTATTTATATGATTTTACTTTCTTAAAAATATTTAGCAAAACTTCATCATTTATTTAATGATAAAAGATTAGTAGTTTAAAAATTAAATTTGATTTTAAATGTATGATATGATATTTATATCTACAACCATACAGAAGATGTAGTGAGCTCGTATGAAGCAAATCCACCCTCTTTGTTCGTGCTCTTCCTTCTTCTTCTTTTTTAGTTAATTAAGAATATTATGAGATTTAAATTATATTAAAAACTCTAATTATTTATATGATTTTACTTTCTTAAAAATATTTAGCAAAACTTCATCATTTATTTAATGATGAAAGATTAGTATTTTATAAATTAAATTTTATTTTAAATGTATGATATGGTATTTATATTTTAATTATCTATTTTAAGTTAGTTTAAATTAGTGTTTAAACTTCCACCTTTTGATCAAATCTAAAGATTCAAAATGAAGGGTTGGGATTTAAAACCCAAAACCTAGCCTCTTCCCCTCACTTTCCCTTTCTCCCTCTCTCTCCTTCCTAGCCGCACGTCTTCCCTCTCTCTCATCCGATCTCCTCCCTCAAGCAACCCATCGCCGCCGTGCGCCACCCTGCGGAGCCACCGAGCACCTCACCGGCTTCCCCTCACGCCGACAAGCAAACCCCACAGTCGAAGCCCCTTGGCAGCTCCTCCCTCAACCGCACGCAAGCAACCCGAAATGGGTCTCGATGCACGGATTCTCCACCTTTGCGCCACCGCAGCTCAGCCCCAGCTCCACCAAGCACCACCACTGAGTTCTCCTCAAGCCGTGGATCACTTCCATAGAACCCACCACCCGTAGCTCCTCCCTATCCCCACGCCACCGCACCACCACCACCAGCCTCCTCCTTCGCCAACAACCCCTCCCCTTTCTCCTTTCCTCCAACAGAAACCCCAGCTCCTCTCATGCCCTTTCTCTTCACAGGATCTAGATCCACCACCGTAGGACTACCACGATGCCGCCTCTAGCAACCACGACGCAACTCCCTTACTCTGTTGTGTGGTGATTTTGTGATGATTTAAGATTATTTTGTGAGGAAGATAATTGTTGTGAGGATGTAGAAGGACATAAGTGGAAGAGGAAAATGTGTCAAACAAAATGACTGTTCATTACGAGATAGTCGCTTCTAAGTTTAAGGGGGATATATATATTATAAAAAAAAACGGTTCCTTAAAGCAAAGAATGGGACCAAAAATATATAGAAATTATTGAATTACAACTTCTTTACAAATTATCTACAATCTTTAAATAAAATATTATTTTTTTAAATATTTATTTTAATTTTGATTTTGATTTGATCATGATGTGTTTGAATTTTTTTTTAAATATTATTTTATTGATAAATTGTAAACAAAATGTAAATGGGTTGTAACTTAAAAAAATGAGTTCCCATTGCATTCCCTAAACCCTAGCCTCAAAGGATTCTGTGCATTAGATGGCAAGAGCACAATGTAGGAACATTAAGTAAGAGCTGCCTATCCTCCCATCAATCTGCCCTCCTACAATATGCTTTGTTTCTCCCAAGTCATTTACAAAATAGTTATAAGCTCAGATACCAAAATCGTTGCTATGCAATACGTGGATGACCTTACCAGCAACATCTTCATTACTGGACTGGTTTGTCTACCAATTTTGAGCCTGGACAAAATAAATTAGTTTCTGATTGCCGTGGCTTTATGCATGCAGATCCTTGTTTGATTTCCATGAAGGGGCCTTTGGAGCAGCACCATCACCTAAAATCACAGCTGCATTTTCTACACTTAAAAGAGGATCAGATTCGCTTTCCTTTGCCTACAACAAAAAAGTACAGAGGTTTAGCATATTCATTGCATATGGTAATAATACTGCAGGTTTAAAGGAATAAAGAGAAGAGAAATAAGATATATCTGAAGAAACAAAAGTACCGATAAGATATGGAGTTTACTGAGAGATGAAGTAGAGACAAACATTTTGGGAAGGTGGAAGATCCAGTTTTGTCCAATTTCTTTTACCAAATAATAATCTAAAAATGATACGAAAACCCTTACATGTAGAAGATGAGGTCAAGGAAAGAGGTTGAAGTACCTGGGACAACTGTGCTGATGCCTCATTAGCCTTCTGCTGGCTCTCAAGAGAGCAGAAGTAGGAATAGAGTGCCATCCCAACTATAGCAACCAAAATTCCTAAAATATTGCGCCAGCTAAATGGGTCATGAAGAAGAACATAACCAAAGCCCAATACTAGGCACGTTTTCAGATGTCCTAGGACCTGATAGGTGACAGCAGATGTCTTCCCAATAACCAGAAAGGTACTGAAGTTTACAGAAACAGAAATCAGGCAGGAAAGGACAATGAAGAACTACAATAAAGACAATACACAGATCATAGTTAAATTAAGAAGCAAAAGAAATTAGAAAAATAGATAAGCAGAACCAAATTTTCGATGGGAGGGGGGTTTTTATATTGTAAAATATCTTAAGGATTGGTTCAGTTCTTAGTACTTACCAGCACTTGAGGGGTATATTTGAAAGCAAAGACATTTTGATTAGTCAAAAGCCCATCCAAGAATGGGCCAACAATGAAGAAAGTTAATGCCTGATAGGGGCAAGACTGATAAAGAAGTTGGGTTGAAGAAACTTTGAACTTCTTCTGGATTGCATTGGTCATCTGAAAATAATTGGTTAAGTTCTTAAACAAAAAAAAAAAAAATACCAACCATGAGAAAATACCAGGTCCTGCTTAATACTTTTTTTTTTAATAAGTAAGGTCCTAAGTAATACCTATAATGACAATTACTTGTTAAATGCAGAATCAAAAGCAAGCACTACGTATGAAACAATTTGGATGCTTTGGCCAGGAGAGGGGGGGGGCGGGGGAGGGCTAGGGACATGGAAAGGAGGAAGGAAAAACATGCAACATAGTAAAAGGACATTTCAGCTTAGGATACGATCTGAGCAATACAGGTTGTGATGACTGCAAGCAGAGACAAGAAAGAACCCAGGGCATTGAGCTGAAGATCAGTCACTGTTGCAATTCCGACACCACAAAGAAGGATGACAAGTGCAAATTGGATACTCCTACTGTTTACAGATGGAAAAAAGCATCAGTAAACAGGTATTTAAACATGTATGGAGTACATCTAGTCAGAATCGGCTCGACATGAATTATGAACGCAGAAACCCACTTCACATCGATAAACTATCATAGAAGAACAAGATCATAAATGCAGGCATGCATGGGTCGGAAATCATGCACAAGCTACCTAATTAGATTTTCATCCAAAAAAGAAGAAAAAGGAAAGAAAACAAAGATATTAGACAGTCGGTTGGATTCATACAGAAGACAATTTAAGGATTAAATATCACAACCAAAAAACCATGAATATCTGCCTTACAAAATTAGTGCAGATATCATTTCGTAGACTTACTTTTACTTAAATTTCATGTCCCATAATAACCATGCAATCTTCAATCTAGTCCCAAGCATCAACAGTTTTTTGGCGAGAAATGCCTTAAAGCCAGTTGGTCTACTACAAAGCCTCTTAGCAACTTGGGCTAAAGGCCATCTCCACCAGGCTAAGTATTGTCAAAGATGGAAAGGTTTCAGTCAAGTTAGGTCGTGTTCACAAGACTGAGGATTGTGTTGATACAATTTCTCTGTCAAAGACAGAGATTGCCAGCACCCATCAGATGATGAAATTAGAAATGATTGCAAATGTGTGAAATACCACAAAATGTTGTCTAGTTCTCATATACCACCTCATTTTATATTGTACCAAAGTCAATTTATCTCTCTGTGCCAAATCCTATTATGTTTCCTCTCAAGATAAGCAATATAAACTCCTAAATTGCTTTCCAAATTCAAAGCTCTTTCTTGGCTGCAACTCCAAGGCAAGTACCAGAATCCATCCCTAAAGAGAACCAAAATGCATTTTTACATTGTACCCTTTTACATATGAGCCTGTTTAATATACTTACTCAGACGCTAGATAAAATTACTGAAAATAGAGCATGCACATCATTTAGACACATGCAAGCATATACAAAGGCTTGTGTGCAAAGGACTAGCAACAAACCCTCATTATTAGACCGCACAAGAACCATAGAACTCTATACACAAACTATAGGCAAAACAAAGACGATCACTTCAAGGTGGCAAACTAACTGAAAAATGAATACACACAATTGCCGACCCTCACTAGGAAGACAATTGGGTTAACAAAGTACATAATCAATCCAAAGTAGAAAGCTCAAAGTGCTTTATATAAATTAGGTAGAAATCATATACATACATCTGAAGGACATAGATATAGGCAGGAAATTTATCACATAATGGGTCAAAGATTGAATTAAAGTTACCTGAATTTCTTCCTAAAGAAAAGAGTCTCCAAAAGAACAGTAAATGGAATAATCGCGAGTTTTGTCATCTAAGATACAAAATCAATAGAGAAATGTTCAGAAAATACCACACCAAATCGATGCTTTAAATTGACTAGCCAGTAGTATGAGTAAAACTACTTATCAAAATAAGTAAGAGCAAAACTGAAACTAAGTCAAATTCATAAAAGATAACATGCATAAATCATTGTATGTACAACACAATATCTCAAGATACAAATTAGAACTAAAAAGTATGTATCTGTGTGGATCAATTTTATGGATCAGGCAAGATTTTTTACACCAGAAAGAATGACCCCGTATTGCTTAGACCACATGAACCAATCCATTGAGACATTAGCATCACCAAAGCATATATATTATATTTCAGAAATGGGAATGGATGTAATCATGTAATTATGCTGCTGATAAAACAATATGAAGTTCAAATCATAGATTTATTGGCCATGAGTTATAGGGGATTACCTGGTAAAACCCAACAGAATTGAAACCCAAGCTAAGATTTAAAAGTCCAATGGAGATTCCATTTAGTATGCCGAAACCCATTACGGTTCTTGGATCAAAAGGCTTGTGTTCGAACAATTTCATCCATAATGCCACATGAAGAGAACAAAACGTGACAAGAAGATGCCAGCTTGTCAAGGTCGTGGCTGCAGCACCCCACTTATCGTAAGTTAGTATTCTCCACTAAACATCAAAGACTAAAAGCTGAGTAAATGATGAGGTCGACAATAACAATTATAAGCAACCATATTATGAGAAACAACCTAACTACTTCCTAGCACTCTTACCTGATACAGCATTAACAACCACGCAGGGTGGTTCAGTACCCTCGACAAACATTAAACCACAGATTATCAGTTTAAGAAAAAATGAGAGCCTTTATTTCCTATTACCACACCAAGGCACACATTTTTGAATAATCTTGTTTTTGCTATAATTTAAAGATCGAAGAACCAATACTCAATGGCATGTTAAAACATCACAAAACTCGTGATCTAGTACCAGTTTTATGAGGCTGAGCATACATGGCTTACTACTTACCAAATGTGAAACCAAGAGTGCTAATGAGCGCCTTGTTGCAAATCACGATCGAAACCGATGACACCACCGACAAGCTCAAAGCCCCAATGGTCCCCAGCTGGAACCGCTGGCTCTCACTCATCTTCGACGCTCAAATCTCTGTCCAATCCCAACCTCGAGTCTCTCTGGATCTATCAAAACACCAATCCCGACACTGCACAGTCAATAAACATCGCATGCTCAATACGTCGCATATACTTTTCAACGTATACATAAATACGTTCCAAAAGAAATGCACGGATTCTTACCTCAGACGAAGATACTTTACCGCACAAAACGGGAGCTCATCTGCGACGAAGCTAAACACATAAAAAGCTTATATGAATGGGAAACCGAAATTACTTAAACGCGGAATTCGGATACAGAGTTGCAGAAATTGACGTACCGAAACCCTAGATCTGCTAGAGCATGCGAAGAGTCACCGTTCGAGAATCTGGGAAGTGAGATTCTGTGGAAAGCTAATCATTCAGGTTGGAATTTATAGAAGAGCTCCGGCATTGGTGGGAAGAAAATGAAACAGAAATGTGGGTTATTAATAGGAAGGGAATCCGTCGTCGTTTTACATCAGATTTACAAAATGGAACTTTAAATATAATTCTTTTATAATTATATTATTTTAGAAAACTAAAATGAGTTTTAAAACATAAAATAAATTCCTAATTATTTATTATTTAAAAATAAAAAAAATTTTTCATCAGCCACTAGTTACCATCACATACCTCATATCTTATGGAAAACATTCTCATACCCTATAAAAAATACTTCACCCACACCCTCTAAAAAAGTTATATATGTGGAGGTGTAAAAGTTAATAGTGACTGATACATAATAAATTCATTTAAAAATATCTTATAAATTTTGAGAGAAAAGTGGCTACATGTAACTAAAGTTTGAAAGAAAAATTAACAAGATAAACAGGGAGAGGGAAAGAGTTGACGATGGATGTATGTGACTCTTTAACAAATTTCAATATTTTATAGAATTCAACTAAATAATGTGAATTATTTTGCAAAATAATTAATTGAAACAAATCATCGGAGAGACAATTTATGCATATATATATATATAGATTTATATATAGATGTAGGGCTAATCGTATGCTACTAGAAGAAATAGCTTAAAATATCAGGTATAAGAAAGAAAATAATTCAAAAAAATTGAACCAAAAAAAAAAAAAAAAAAGCATTTGCATTTCTTTGGACTGAACTTTGCATTCTTCACTTCTGATTATTTTTATTTTTTATATTTATTTATAATTAATGTCACATGTATATTTATCACGTCAATAATATTACGATTGAGAATGCTGAGCATTAGTGGTGGACTCAACAAAGTTATATTTTAGTTAAAGTTTAACTAAATTGTGTAGAAACTTATTGTAGTGGACTCGACAAAACTTCAATACTTTTAATTTTGATAATTTTCACTAGTCAAATTTGTTGAGTCCAAGTTACTGGCAAAATATTATTTTGATATAAAAAACTCCCTCTCCTATATGCTATTCATTTCGTGCTAACTTACATCTCCAGAAAATTCTTCTTTATCTCAAAACACGAAGCGCCCAAATTCCAAATTCAACCATAGAAGGCGGGCTGTCTCCATCAGTCATCATTTCAATGATGTGGCATCATCTTGGCAGAATGCTTCAAGTTCTAGTTCTGTAATATTATTATTAGTTGATGTCAATTTTTTCTTTTAAAATTTAATATCAACGTTAAAAAATTAATGTGTACTTTTTTAATAATGAATAAATATTCAAATTACAATTAGAATTAAAATAAATAAAAATGTCCAAATCAATATTTTAATAGAATAGTAATAGATTTGGAGAGTCTGTTATTTGGTATTATTGAAAAGTGGCTAGTTAAATTTATAAAAGTGAATTCTCTAACTAAATTTTAACTAAATTTTATTGAGTCAACTACTAATCATCTTAAATATCTGTTATGGATCGAGAGAAGAGAGAGGTAATAATTTTCATAAATAAACACGACATATTGAATATCTATTTTACATGCATTGAAGTATGAAATCAACATTCATACTCAAAAGACTTTTATTCTTATATCAAATTAAATTATCACTTATTCTAAAATGTTTATTCGTGAAAATACATAAATAAAATTTTAGTAAACATCACGTAAAATGCAAGTTTTAGCGTGCCATTTTTTTTTGTGATAAAAAATTAAATAATAAATATATAGATATTTTTAAAAAATGAATATAATATTTATTTTTGATCTCAAAACTATTGAGTTGAGTTTATTTAAAGAGCAAGATCATAAGCATCACCATTAACCGGGCTTTTGTCAATGTTGAAGAAATCGGACTTGGGAGCCCATGGAATCTTTACTTTGGCCCATCATAATGCGCTTTTCTAAACTGTTTGCCCATCATACTAGACTTAGATATATCTATTCAACTGAGTGTTTTTCTGAAGGAGTACTGCTAGAGCCACCGCTCTGGCTGGCTTCAGTTGTGAGTTACTGTTAGTTTTACTCTATATATTTTTATATATTTTTTAAATTATTTTTTATATAGATTTTTTTAATATTTTTATATATTTTTAAAAAAATAAAATAAATTTAGAACATTATTAAAAAAATATTTTTTTAATCATAAAGTAAAAAAAATTATTAAAAAAATTATTTTAATGATATTGTGAATTTTTTATTTTTTTAATATTTAAAATTATTAAAAAAAAATTATATAAAAAAAACCTAAAACAAAACACATAAAAAAAATACACATTATAATACAAGCGGTAGCTCCCAACGGGAGCTAGGAGCTGGACGCTTAGCATTATTCTTTATAAAGTTTGCATGGACCAAATGACCATTCAACAATCAAAGCATCGAAGTAACGACATTTATGTTGTCTGCCTTGTTGTTTTTACAACTAATGTCAATTCATATCGTCTAATAATTATAATTTTTTTAAATTTTTATATAAAATAAAATAAATAATTCAACTTTTTCAACTCTTAAAATAATAATAATATTAAAAAATAATATTCTAATAATATTTTATTCAACTTTTATTTTTAATCTCATCTCATCTAATTTACAAAACAAATGAAGTCATGTCCCAATTTCTACCAAGTGTAACCACAATTATATTCTTCCTTTGTTGGAGTATCTATTAGAGTCGGCATCATACAAGAAGAAAAGATGGGACAGATAATGGGTTGGTACACTCTTTAATACTGAATAGCACAGATGTTACAAATTGGAAATGAAATATGGATACATAATAAAGACTATCACAAGTATATTATGTGAGAGGCCCAGCGGGTGCTTTTTAGCAACCTCAGCAATAGAGAGCCAGCCACTTTCCCAGACCGACCTCCACCTGCAACACACTCCGGCTCTGCTACTAATAAGTATTGTAAAATGATGTATACAATCTCTAGTGCGTGCAAGCACTTTGAATTCACTAATCTACCTCCAAATTATAGGGGGAGAAAAAAGGCAAAAAATAAAGTTTAAAATTGACCCCCAGCAAAGGTCTGACCAAAGTTCCAATTAGCAGGCACAACGTTGTAGCTTGTCACAGTCCTGCCATCGCTGGTGGTGACTTGGAAGGACAGGCTTTGGCCATTCATGTATGAATTGCTCTGCCAGTTTTGTCCCCAGTTCCTTGACATTGCTTGCCATCCTGTTTTCGACCCCTTGATCGAGACAGAATGAACATCCCCTGCACCTCCCACGTTGGTGATCAATACCAGATTGAAGTAAGAGTGTCCATTAATGGTGAATCTTATTCCTCCTTTCTTCATGCAGGGAACTCTGTCAAAACACAAAACCAGCACATTTTTAGTATGATGAGCAGCACAGACATGCTAATTGCTACTGTAAAGTTTAGCTTTACTTCTCCTACCTTCGGAAGGACACTGGCACAATTCCCGCGCGGTACTGTGCAATTTGCAGGAAAGCGGGCTCTGCCAAATCAAAATGTTGCAGTGGAGGATTGCACCATCCGCCATTGTTGTTGGCCAACGCGAGATTAGGGGGGCAGAAGTTTGTCGCAGTGACGATGATGGAGCCGGGCAAGCACCATCTGGGGTCATTGTTGCATCGCATTTCATAGCAAGAACCGCAGCTCAAGCCATTGTTGAACAAAGCTGTGCTTAGTGCTGCAGTGTTTGTTCCGTACCCCTGACTGTATAAGTTCCCATACCCACATGCACCTCCTGCAAAAACCCAAAAACACTCCCACATCAAACAAAATTCTCAAAGAAGAAAAGATTTGATTACAAAGGATTTAAGGAATCCATCTGATTCCTCAACATTCACCAACACTACCTGGTCACAACAGTATAGAAGAGGGTGAATTTACTTAGTTTTGGACTTACCCATTGTACCAGAGGCATCACCGCCGCCATAGAAAGTGGCGTGACCGCCTTGCCATCCTTCATAGTCACCGGCAGTTCCATGCAGGTGTAGCTGAAGAATGAAAAGAAGAAGAGCAAAGGAGATTGCCTGAGCTGCCATTGCAAGGCTATTTTTTAATAATGTTTAGAAACAGAGGAGCTTAGACAGGGCAGGTTTAGTTTGAGTTGTGCTGTGCTGAATGGTGCACGAGGGGGACTTCTATTTATAAGGAAACTCGAGTGAGTTTACACACGATACACTAGGTGGATATTGACAGCCGTCCAAAGCCACAAAACAATATGAGAAATTCAAGTGCACATGCGTTGGTTCTTTTTGAAGGGACNTTTTATTTTTAATCTCATCTCATCTAATTTACAAAACAAATGAAGTCATGTCCCAATTTCTACCAAGTGTAACCACAATTATATTCTTCCTTTGTTGGAGTATCTATTAGAGTCGGCATCATACAAGAAGAAAAGATGGGACAGATAATGGGTTGGTACACTCTTTAATACTGAATAGCACAGATGTTACAAATTGGAAATGAAATATGGATACATAATAAAGACTATCACAAGTATATTATGTGAGAGGCCCAGCGGGTGCTTTTTAGCAACCTCAGCAATAGAGAGCCAGCCACTTTCCCAGACCGACCTCCACCTGCAACACACTCCGGCTCTGCTACTAATAAGTATTGTAAAATGATGTATACAATCTCTAGTGCGTGCAAGCACTTTGAATTCACTAATCTACCTCCAAATTATAGGGGGAGAAAAAAGGCAAAAAATAAAGTTTAAAATTGACCCCCAGCAAAGGTCTGACCAAAGTTCCAATTAGCAGGCACAACGTTGTAGCTTGTCACAGTCCTGCCATCGCTGGTGGTGACTTGGAAGGACAGGCTTTGGCCATTCATGTATGAATTGCTCTGCCAGTTTTGTCCCCAGTTCCTTGACATTGCTTGCCATCCTGTTTTCGACCCCTTGATCGAGACAGAATGAACATCCCCTGCACCTCCCACGTTGGTGATCAATACCAGATTGAAGTAAGAGTGTCCATTAATGGTGAATCTTATTCCTCCTTTCTTCATGCAGGGAACTCTGTCAAAACACAAAACCAGCACATTTTTAGTATGATGAGCAGCACAGACATGCTAATTGCTACTGTAAAGTTTAGCTTTACTTCTCCTACCTTCGGAAGGACACTGGCACAATTCCAGCGCGGTACTGTGCAATTTGCAGGAAAGCGGGCTCTGCCAAATCAAAATGTTGCAGTGGAGGATTGCACCATCCGCCATTGTTGTTGGCCAACGCGAGATTAGGGGGGCAGAAGTTTGTCGCAGTGACGATGATGGAGCCGGGCAAGCACCATCTGGGGTCATTGTTGCATCGCATTTCATAGCAAGAACCGCAGCTCAACCCATTGTTGAACAAAGCTGTGCTTAGTGCTGCAGTGTTTGTTCCGTACCCCTGACTGTATAAGTTCCCATACCCACATGCACCTCCTGCAAAAACCCAAAAACACTCCCACATCAAACACAATTCTCAAAGAAGAAAATATTTGATTACAAAGGATTTAAGGAATCCATCTGATTCCTTAACATTCACCAACACTACCTGGTCACAACAGTATAGAAGAGGGTGAATTTACTTAGTTTTGGACTTACCCATTGTACCAGAGGCATCACCGCCGCCATAGAAAGTGGCGTGACCACCTTGCCATCCTTCATAGTCACCGGCAGTTCCATGCAGGTGTAGCTGAAGAATGAAAAGAAGAAGAGCAAAGGAGATTACCTGAGCTGCCATTGCAAGGCTCTTTTTTAATAATGTTTAGAAACAGAGGAGCTTAGACAGGGCAGGTTTAGTTTTGAGTTGTGTTGTGCTGAATGATGCACGAGGGGGACTTCTATTTATAAGGAAACTCGAGTGAGTTTACACACGATACACTAGGTGGATATTGACAGCCGTCCAAAGCCACAAAACAATATGAGAAATTCAAGTGCACATGCGTTGGTTCTTGTTGAAGGGACCAACCGCAAACCCCGTGGACCAGACCTCTGCACATGCATTTCTCAAACGTTTTTTCACGACTTTTAACGTAGATTACGTTGCCGTCAGTTGGAGAAATTTCGTATTATTTTCCATACCCAATATTTCGTTATCCATAAATAAAACTTGGTCCCTTAATTTGGGCCCATAGAACACATCATTTGAACGTTCATTTTAAAGTGGGGTAGGGTCTCTAAGAGATAATGGTATCTTTGCACATGGGAGGAAATCTTGCTTATTTGAAAACATGGGGTTCCTAATCGAGACCGTGCTCCTCGACCTCTTCCGCTTCTTTCTTCTTCTTCTCTATCCTTTGGTTTTGTGCTCAAATTATTGCGCTATAAGCAGGATTTCACCAAAATAGATAAGCATTTAGCTTAGAAGCACTTTTGGTGATAGGACCTTCGTGTATGCTTTTAAGACCTGTGGAATGTGGGCGCCAACTGTGCGATGTGGAAACACAACCCACAAATTTGCATGTTTATGTCAATCACAAGCAAAAGCTGCGTCTCAACGGCCTTGACATCCTCTTGGTGGCTTGGCCACAAAATACCAGTTATTATTATTTTTTTTTTTGGCCTGAATTAGTCTATTAGATATCATCCCACTAAATTCAAGACTGTCACAGTAAAACTACGATTTATTTGCTGCTGCTGCTGATGCAGACTGCAGATCAGACATATTTTAACATGACTCTCATTTGTTTAATATGTTTTACACTATTCCATACATGGATATTCATTTTTATCTGTTCTTATCGATTGCTTTTGCAGTCATTTTCCACCGAAATCTAGAATCTCGAGTCTCTTACGTGGGATTTGACTTTGGCAGACACCTAGTGTGATATGTCCAGTTTTTGTTGGATATTGGGTCACATGGATAGCCGACTTAATATTTAATGATCGGAGGCAACGACTAATTTTCATTAAGTCGATTAAGTTCATTAACCTTTATAATAAGGAAGAATGGGTTTTCTCGTTTTCTTCATGAAAGAGATCAGGTTAGCATTTAAGGAAGATTAATCCCTGCATTCGTTCTTAAGTTCTTTTATTCTCAAGTTGGTACGTAGAATATACTATCTATATTATTTAGATAGTAAAATTTAATTTAAAATTTAAAATTTATCTTATAAATCAAATTATATCACGTAAACAGTGTATGGTATAGATGCCTTAAAATAGCAGTACTCTATCATTGATATATTTGTGGCTGGATTCTTGAGGTGAGCAAGTGAAAGAGGGTTATCCTTTATGAATGTCTTGCTTGCTTAGGAAGAAATATATTCACTCTATTCTTCCCTTATTGACATGCATGTTGCTAAAGCTTTTGATTCTGTGCATGTACAGATAAGGCCAGAGGTTTGTCATCGAAGTAGTATTGGAAACATATATATATATATATCACTAAAATACAAACACAATTCCACGTTTCATCAATCCATAGACGGCCGTTTAGACATGCATGGTCTCGAGAAATTAATTGTGATTAGGAAAATCTGTTTTTTAGCACCAAAGTTGTAGGCGACCTGAACTTTCAGGGTTTATCAACATTTTTTATGATATTCTTTAAAACTAATTCTCATAATAACTAAGAAAAGGAAGGTGGTCAGTGGTCACCCTCTTATAATCCATGGCTGACATAATGGCAATTAAATCCAACTGTGCCCATGACCTAATTCTGCAGAAATCCGTTCTTGTCATACTTATCTTATAGAGAGAGAGAGAGAGAGAGAGAGAGAGAGAACTTTAAAATTTACTCAATAGTTGTGTATTTTGTGGGCCTATTTATTGATGGAGGGGCATGAATGCATGCTGCAGTAATGGAGTTAATTATCTGCAGATGCTGTAGCCAGAGTTTTTTTTTTTTTAGAGGCTGTAGCCAGAGTTGGAGTTTGTTCGTTTGCAGTACATATGCAGAATATGAATGTCATAAATAAAAATTAAAAAAAAACAAAAAGGAAGCCTACTAGTTTTAGCAGTAGTTTGCAACGGTATTGAGAAGAGAGTTTCTCCAACGTATAAAAGATCTAAAAGATACTCTTATGTTATTATTTTTTATAATCGATGATCTTAAAAAATAGACTAATGATCTCTTTAAAAATATCTCAAGACAATAAACTGCAATACATCCATAATTGACTTAAAAACTATATTGTGTATATGTACTGCAAACAAACTGCAGTGCACCAATAAACTGCAGTACCCTACAAAGATGTCGCCCTCTTTGTAGGGCATGGGTGGGACCAAAAAATTGGTCCCAAAATTCGTTTTAATTTCCTTTTTTTCATTATTTTCATACGGTAATTATCGTACTAAGATGTTTGTTGGAGAACCCCACCTACTTTTTATATATCATCTTTTCTTTTTTTAATAAAATTTGTTTGGTTAAAAAAAAAAAAAAACCTAAAATTTACTCTTGGAGACACACAGAGAGTTTGTCATTATCATGTAGGCGGGCAGGCACCAAAATCAAACATTAGTCTATTTTTTTCAGTTGGGGCCGGTGAGTCTTACTGGTGGCTACACCATCATGTCGGTCCTACCATGTTAAGGGCACATGCAAAGTCCACCTTCTGGCTCTGAATATTCATGTACCATTGGTAATCAATTTTGGATGCAGTCATCAAACTATTTTATATGAATATATTTGGTATTAAAAAAAGATATCTACATGAAACTGAGGAAAACAAGACAAAATAAGAGGATGCCGTTTTAACTAACATATAGATATTGAACTTCAGAATTTGGAGATCAAAGCATCTTCCTTAGCTCCTCCTACCCAAATATTTTTAGCAGAATAGAATATTATTTCTCTTTTGGCTGCAATATGACTCTTATCTGCTCCTGAAAAGAGGTTTCTCTTGCTGCCCTTCTGGACATATGAGAGGGTGAAGATTGAAGAATCTCCCAATCTAGATTGCATTAATAATTTCAAGATTTGTCTTTGGGTGATGATTCTGGATAGAAACATGATAATTACAGTCGTGAGTGTGCAAGCACTGTGCAATTATTTTCAAAAAAATAAATAAATACTAAATTCACATGAAAAGAAATTAATTTTTTAATAGTAAACCTCACTCTCACTCTTTTTAAAGCGACTGTATGGTACTTACGAACTCTACGACTGTATGTAGCATTACTCTTTTCTTTAAACCACAAGGCTCCATAATGCACAAGGAAAATTATTCTTGGCATCCCATTTGGTAAACCATATTTGACAACCATCACCAAATATAACTCTTTTTTCTCCCCTCTCATGACCTAATGCACAATATCGGAGAAATTATTAACAATATCAGTTTATCATCATGTGCACATCACTATCAATTTTGTTCTATACAAAGACAGATTACATATGGAGCTTTCAAAATTTGCCATTGTTTTTTTTTTTTTTCTATTTTAAATTAAAGTAACAATAAAAAATTGTCTGCCATGTTTACTACGTGCTTTCTAATTTCTTTTCTTGGATAGTCAGAATTAATTTTGCATTACAACCAATTGTATCTAAACTGGCCATATGATTTGGTGAGGTAGGCTGCCCTATTATTTTGTACACTAGCTCTATCTCCTAATATGTGATATTCCTAATTTATTTACTATGAGGCAAATTTATGTAGCAAAAACCCCACCATCCGGCCAAAAGAGGAAATAAATGCCTTTAACTTTGCCTGCTCATGTCCCACAACAGCAGGAATGCAGAGGTAGGAACAATTTTAGCCATAATTAACAGATACTTCCTATTTCTTAATATTAATTGTGTAGAAAGAAATGTGTTGTAGGGTAGGAAATGGACCTATAATCAAGAGGGCACGACAAGTCATTGTCTAGGAAAACTGCATGCTGAATTGTATCCACAAGGTTGAAAGGATTATGTCTAGTTTTTGTTGTTGATTAGGGATCAAGGAATGTGCCCTTCACAAGGTAATGTCCACCAGTCCCATTGGCATGACAGCAAAACTTCCCAACCAGATGTTGGGTTCCTGTTTTCTTATCAGGGATAGCAAGGACATGGCCACAAATCTAAACCACAAAGGTCCCCCACTTGAGGAGCTTCCAAGGAGTTGCTGCTCAAGCCATAAATGCAGATCCACATGCTGGAGTATTGTGACTGCTCTAAGCTTAGTTGCTTTGCAACAACTAACCATGACTACATGTAAAATGGAAAATCTAAACAATATCTGAAGCACTTATTGAACTAACCCTCGTCAATATAAAACAGTGCAGCGGCAGCAGCAAAAGTGACAAGAAATTCAAGCCAAAAAATCAAGAAAAGGGAACAAAAAAATAGACAGTAAATTTGTACTTTATATGAATGAAATCAGATAGGTCCAGAACATCAAATCCCATCTTACATCCTTGTAGCAGAAAAATTATAGACACACATTGGGATTTAAAAACCCACTTACATCCATTATCATGTGGATAATGAGTGATCGGCACTACTTTTCCCGAAGCAGGTTGAGGCTTACTATGCTTTTTATATAAATCCTGTTTGGCCTCATTTGTTTTCAGAAAATAAACTCATTTCATCTCATCTAATCATTACAACTTTATCAAATTCCCACACAAAATAAAATAAACAATTCAACTTTTCTAAATCTCAAAACAAAAATAATATTAAAAAAATATATTCTGATAATATTTTATTTAACTTTTAACTTTAATCTCAACTCATATCATCTCATCTATAAAAACAAACGAAATAAGTCCCATCTGATTATCAAAACCAGAGTTGTGCCAGAACAAAAAGTCAAAATGTAAATATTAAGCAAGAATCTCTTTGAACTACAATTTCAAAGAAGATGTCTAACGCTACTCTTTCATTCTGCACCTAACCTGTAACATTCTCTCTCTGGTCTCTGCCCCCCCTTATCCCCCATCCATCAGCAATGGGCATTACTGAGGCATCGCCCAAGACATAAGCAATATTCCCATGAAGTGTGCCCAGAACAAAACGATCATGAAGGAAAAGCATTAGCATGATGTACTCGACCACACGTGAATAAAATAGTGCAAGACTGCACACTTGCAAACTGTACCAATAAAATCAAATAATTTTCAATATTGTAGAGAGAGATGCTTAACAAGAAATTCATTGAAAGAATAGGAAAAAGAAGACACGTTTATAAGGGAAGTGCTGTCTGTGGCACCTCCAAAGAATGTCTAGAATTATCATCACTAAAAAGAAAGAAGTGCAAACTAGTAACACTATAGCAATAGGTAATTGGTACCAATTACAATAATCTTATTAAAGAGTGATGGGTATTCAAGATAAAGTTTTGCTCGCGAGTATATCTATAAATCCTCTTTTTTGGCAAATAATTTTGACTTCTTTACTAGGAAGGGATGATACTGACCCCAGCTAACACCCGTGGTCAAAACTTGACTCCAATAGTTCTGACAGTTCACTCCGTTATCATCTTATGTTCAATATTCAACAAATGCTTGGATAGAACTTGGATGACATCTTAAAGGCTGTAACGTCTTTGATGACCTGTACAGACTTGTGTTGTATTTCAGCCTCTTTCATATCGGTGTTGCAACCCCAAACCCGAACTGCAAGTCTACGACACTTCGGAGATGATTGTTGCAAATACATTTTGTACCAGTTGATAACATCAGTCTTATGAATGCTATTGAGCTCCTCTGCTTCCTTCTTTGACAAGTCAAACATATACCTGTATATCAATAACATCAATATTTATTATTGAGTATGGGTGCAGAAAAAACGAAGAAAGATAAATTATATATATTGAAAGTCATGATCATCTAACAGCATCTATCTTTGCACAAGGATATTGTCCACATGATTTCAAACTTCCCCTCATTTAAACAAGGCTTCCCAACACCCTCAAATCTCAATTGCATCAAACACATTGGGAACAGAGAAACCAACCAGGTTGGAAAGAAAGAAACGAAAAATGGTAAACAAGTAAAAAAGCAACTGACCAGTCGGAAGAGAAAGCAAAAAGAAAAAAGAAGCAGCAGCAAATGAAAGGCACCTCTAGTTTCTCTAACACTATTGCTATAAGCTATACCACAACATATCCATTTGTTGTAGCATTCTAGCTTATTTGAGAGTGCGCATAAGGTCACTTCGAAAAAAAAAAAAAAAAAACTGGACTTGTTTACCCTGAACAAAAGTTTTTGGGTCTGAAAACCTGATTTTTTATAGCACTCTAATTAGTGGATCTGAAAAACTTTAGATAGGAACTATGATATGCTATACCATATTCTATTCACAAGCATCATCAACCTGCAATTTTTTTATCAATCAAGTAATAAATCTCTTATGTTGGAAAACCAACAGATTATATATGAATCGCAATCTGGTCAACCACAACTGATCTCGAAAATAATGACTGTTCAAGAAAGTTATGTACCTGATGGTTGTGATAATCCCATAATTAAGGACACCTAACGAAGTTTCTTGTGGGTACATGACGTGGTGACAATTTCCATATATTCTCTTTTAAATTTTCTATCAGATGCTAATAATTACTAACACACACCTAGACAGATCCCGAATTTCTATGTTAGTACCTTTTATCAATAATTTGATTCCAGAACCGACTGCTTTCGTATGTGAGAGATGGGTCTTTCTCCAGCAGCTTTGCCATAAGGCCACTTCTGTAATTCTCAAAGGAATTATCATCAAGCTTATCCTGCAATGAAGGATAGAGAAAAATAAATAAATGTAAATTTTACTTAATAAAAAAATGCAAATTTTATTGATAACAGTATGCATAACCCAAGTACATGGATTGTGTACTCTAAGGGGCTTCAATTGTAGTATTGCAAATTGGGGTCCCACCCTCTTGGTTAAAAAAAAAGGTAATACTGGCTTGTCCTCTTAAAGTATAAGCCAAGGTGTGGCTCGGACTTTCATGACGTTGTTACAAATGTTATCAAAGCTAATCCCAATCAAATGTGTGAGACATGAGCCGTGCCACCTGTGATAGAATGGCCTCAACAGCACGTCTGGGATTTGTAGGGGGATATCATAATAATCCAAATTGAATAGAAAGGTGGTGAATGAGATCCTACAATTGAACTTCTTGCCTATCAATTGTACCATTGACTAGTCCTTTTGGAATATAAGCTCAGATATGGCTTGGGCTTTCATTAGGTCATTACACAGCACACCCTTGGCCTCCAACTTGTTCTTCAAGGAGGAGAAGGTGCCATTCTATTTGAACTCATTGGGTTTTTACATGCTGAAGATATTATGCAGCAAAAATTAAGCATTTAGGAAATCATTAAGAAAAGGGGCTACAATAATCCAAACAGTTGAGACTACTAACAGTAAGCAAGGCAACCGTATAAAATAAAGAATTCCTAAAATAGTCCCCATGGCTGCAAGGGCACAACCCAGGCCACACCGCAGCGACCTAGGTGTGGCAGCCTAGATCGCATGACCTGAGCAGCGCAGCCGAAGCAGCAGAATTTTTTTATAATATTCAGTATTTAAACAATTAATTAATGACACGTTGCAGCAATTCATTGGTGCTAACGTGGCACTGTGACAGATTTCTATATTAACAGAATGATTGATTTAATCAAAGTTAAAAGTTAAGGGAGTAAAAAGTTCAAAATTAAAGTTCAGGGATTAATCTATTTAATGGGCAAACCACAAGGGCTATTTTAGTATTTCACTTTAAAATGAAATATTGGTAAAGAAAACTTTGAGGCACCGTCTTGAAAAATAAGCTAAAAAAATAGCCTTGTCAAACACAGAAGTGTGGCAGCTACAAAACTGAGAGTACATGAACTTCGTCTGAAAGGCAAGCTCTGAAAATATCCAGTCAAGTCAGTCTCAGGAGATTGTTCCAACAAGCAGAGATTCTTATTTTCAGCAAGTCCGGCATACAGTAACCATTAAAAGAAAGACATTGAAAATAAAAAATAGAAGAAAGAAAAGAAAAGAGTATCAGTATACACTATCTGTCACTAGAGGCCACCAAAACGCTGCGTACAGCCAAATATATGACACAACTTCTCAGCAGACATGTTGGAACATATAATCAGTACACTAGTAAATATGCTAAGTAGCATGTAGAAGGAATGAACTTGAATTGCTTACCAGTAATTCTTCCAAATTGTTTATGAAGTTGTCAATTCTCCCTTGCAAATAGACAGGGTTGTGCTCAGAAGATTGAACAACGAAACAAAACCCAAAAACACGGTATGTCACTCGTGGGCTACATTGAACAACATACCCAAGCTGCTCCTTTGTCCTATAATCAAGTACAGTTAAAGAATTTTAAGAATGCATACAAAAACCAATATAAATCCATGAAGAAACTCATTTCCATTTGTCTAAATTGTCTTCTCGTAACAGGTAAGTCCATAGCATGGAAAAGGGAGGCATGTCAATCATATACATCATTCACACTAGCAGCACCTTAACACATTGTTGTATACCAGTATATACCACGACCCAATCAAAGAGATTCTTTAGACGAGTAGAGATATCTATGGACAAACACAACCATCAGGAACAAAAAATTGTCAGCCTTTTTTTTGGCAAGTGATAAAATCCCTATTCATAAAGGAAATAGGCAAAGCCTGTGTACACACAAAAAAAAAATATTGACCTTCATAAATGCCAAACACCCTTCACTGCCCCCAAAAAAAGCCCAAAAAAGAAGAGGATAACAAGTGGCAATATTTTGGCTACTGCCTGCTGTTCAGCTCAGTTTTTGGAGCTAGAATTCAAAATCCAAATACGTAAAGCTTCATCCCTCAAAACCAGAAAATAAAAAAATACTGCTACTTTCAGCATCAAATAAAATTACCTAAGCTGATTGAAAAGTGGTTCTTCCACAATTTCATCAAAAAGGTCTATCAAAGCTTTCAATTTGATTGATTCCATCCCAACATCATGCTCAATTTGAAAATAAAGCTGCAAGGCAAAACCAAACCGAGAAGAAAGAGAGGGAACAAAGAAGTCAGAGGAGATCATTAAACGAGAAAAGTTCTTGAAGGATAGATAGACCTAAAACCACAGCATCTGGTTTCAGTTACCTCAACTACAGAGTTTCTTTCCAACTTATTCTTCACACTAACATCTCTAATGAGGTTGGCACCATAGGGAAGATCAATAACATGTTCCTGATACCTCATTTCAACTGGTAGTGCTGGCACAGAGAAGTTTGCGCTAAATATGTTTGATATGCCGATTGCTTCTTCTTCTAACAAATTGCCATGGCAAAGTCCCTCAATGTATAGCTGTAGGTAGGACATGTAGATCAAAATGAATAAAGCCAGAATAAGTGTCATTCATAGAGCAAAAGTAGAGTAATAAGAAACCACTGAATTAAACTCCTTATTTGATGTATTTCCATCGATCAGAATTTATTACTAGTAGGAGGGTAATCAAGAACCTACAGCATTATACAGTATTATCAAATAGAATATAGATTTTGTGGACCTGGGAACGCAGCTCAGGGATAAATGCCTTCAACTGAGCAAGAGACAATTCATTTAGAAAGCGTAGCTTCTCATCTACATCATAGAAACTCTTGCACAGCACTTGCAATCTCGAGTATGATGAATGACTAAGAGGCTTCATGTTGGTATTTCTTAAAGTTCTCTCCATATCTTCTTTGATAACCTGAAAGTTGTGTCATTGGGTCACAAATGAGATAAACAAGCAACCAATCCCAACTAAACACAAAATCCGACTAAAACCAGACATGCAGCTGAAAGGAAATGAAAGGATACATATATATGTACCTTAAAACGATCATTGGTTGGCAAAAAAGATTTGGCTATTACCAAAACTTTAGATAAGAGAACTGGAAGCTTTTCGTTGAACCCATATACCTTCAGTTCCAGCTTATCGCTGACAAAGGAAACGGAAGTTTCTAACTTGGCAATACTGGCCTGCAGACATGGAATGAATGTCCCTGTCACGTACAGAACTAAAATACCATACATTTGAAGATAAATGTGCTACCAAGAAATGAGGCTTTTTTTATAAGTAAAATATAAAGGCAAAAGAAAAAAATCAGGTTATTAACTGAAAGGGAACAGAATGACCTTTATTGATGACAGAAAGTTGTATCTGACTAAATCAATGATGGACATCGGGCAAAGGCCTTTTTTAATCAGAAAAAAACATATAGTATTTAATAGCCTTAAAACTAAAACAAGGAATAATGTGATGCTACAATTGGAAGTTAATACCCACAATATTTTATAATAAATAAGTATTAAAGTAATAGGTTCAGAAGTTTCTTTGAGGCTATAAAATAATAAATATCGTAGAGAAAAATATAGTCCCCTTGCCAGATAATAAAGAAGTATAATCTGCAACTTCCAATCAGCTGAAGAAATCATCTTCAGATAATTATCCACTGCTTTTCTAGTTCATGCTGTGAGCCACTAGCTAATCAGCTCAATGATAGATACAAAGTCTTAAATAGACAGATCCTCGCATAATAAAATAGTTTTTTCGTGAAACAAATCCAAAGCAGAAAAATCTCCATCAGCAAACAGAATCATTATTTCTAAAAGATAAGTTATTAACCTGATATAATATATATATATATATATATTATAAGTGAAGTTACTAACCTGATATATAATCTCATTCAACTCATCTTTAAGAAGGTGAACAAATAATTCTGTCAAGAGACAGTTATTCACATTATCATATGCCCCCTTCAAATTTATGCGGAAGTACGTATTTGCACGAGGAACTCTAAAAGTATTATCAAGCTTGTACCAGAACTTCATGAGCGGTTCATCAAGTATGCATCTTGGAAAAGATGCATTTGCAGGACCATTACATGTACTATTAGCACGAATTGAAAAATCACATGGAATGAACTCATTCTTCAAGGGCAGATGCAATAAAAGATCAATTTCAGGAGGATCCCTCCAAAAATCCATCAAAGATGGAGAAATATCTTCCTCAGTGTAATGTGACCCAAACCAAGGCTCATGCTGTGAATCTGAAAACGTAAAAGAAAAAGAGGGGGTGGGGGAGAATGTTACGTGGCCCAATCACTTTTATAGAAATATAATTCCAGCATCAGCTTTTGGATAAAAGAAATAATTTACTATAACAAAAACCACAAGTCCAACAGTAAGGGAAGAACAAAAAACATTTAACACGAAACTCTTAACATCCTTTTCAAAATTATATATCCCATTAAAGGAAAATTGAAGTTCACAATACTATAAATATCACTAATATCAAGAAGTGGACCTAAAGCTACCTTGCAACTTGAAGGCTTTTGATATTACATCAACCCTCATGTTTTCTGGTGTCAAGAAACCAAGAACATATTTTATCATTTCCTCATCCCATATCTTGTATACGTAGTCCCCATAAATAACATGCTCAGCTGGATAGAAGAGTAAATTCTCTGCATTTTATGGAAGAGCAAAAATTAAAAATACATCAATTCTGAAGAGAAAAAGTAGACCAGCATAAAGCAATGAGACTGATAAAAGAAACTAGCCACATATTATTTAAAGATCCAATCAGCCATAAAGAACTAGATCCTAGTAAAAGTAACAGCAGAAACACCTGCAAGCTCTGCAGCATAATCATCCTGAGGTTGCTCCTCTGCAAATCTAAATTCCATGTTCCCAATATCCTGGAGTTCCTTAAATATCCACTCTTGTGGAGCAACTTGACGTAACAACTTAAGGTACTGATAGACAAAGCCAATGATCTCGAAAATCTGCAAAATAAGCATAACAAATAGAAGTAAAGGCAATGAAGCAACTTTTGGTTCACAAGTTAATATTAGCACTAAATGATGACTTCATAAACCTTGCAAGTGCACCAAATTTCAGTAGTTAATGATTCATCACATTTCTAAAATGCCTCTAGTAAAGCACATCCAAAAATAGAAATTGTCTTTGAAAGATCACAAGAACCATCTCACGATAAGAAAACTAACAATGGGGAAAAAGAATGTTATTTGTCTACAAAAAGGAATCTGAAGATAAAGCAATACCTTTTCCA
>QEOT01123936.1:42025-54856 GCA_003123785.1 Pterocarya stenoptera | reverse complement strand
GGGGGGGGGGGGGGGGGTGGTTAACAAATCTCTGGTTTTACTCGAAAATAAGCAACAATATCTAAAACATGCATAAGACTTTTGACCAAGTAAAAGAAACCAATGCATTGAGATCAAGGTGAAACTTTTTTTTAAAAAAAAGGGAATCAAGGTGAAACTGTCCATAAGTATCGATAAAAAAAAATTTGTCACTCCAGGGGCCTTATGCCCATCATATGCAGGTTGTGCATTCAGAAAATGTAAAACACAAATCATCCATAATTATCATACCCTGTGGCAACCAGATTTATTCCACATGATATCAAAAGCATAAAAAATATATATATAAAAAAATAAAAATAAAAAGTGATTTTCAAGCGAGGATAGCAAGAATTTCCTCCTCGTGATTTCCTTCTCTTTTGAAATAAGTGTTCTAAAGATATAAAATTAACAAACAGACCTCATTTTCATCTGGAAATTCAGCACTCCCCATGAAAAGCATGTGTTCTGTAAAACATGTAATATTTATGCATCAAATTTAGAATTGCCAATGCAAAATTGAAGTGCAAGAAAAAAAAAGAGTCAAATCTCGGGCAATAAAAATTACAAATAAGAAGCAATAATCAAAAGATGATGTCTTCTCATGAAGAAAAGTGGTGGAAATTGGAAGAAGACTACAAATAGAAGTGGTCCAACGGAGACAGGATACTAAATCTCGGTTTAACCACTTCCATACTGTGCTTTTTTAGAGTACAAGTTCGGCTTAATAGCATAAAGGAATTGTGAAATATTTTCAGCACTCAGTTCCTCCGTTCTTAACATGAAACATTCAAAAGTATGACCCAGTACTGCATACCTACCATTAAGCTTTAAATCCTGTCTAAGTAAGCATCCAAGATACATACGCAGCTAGTCAATCCCTCTCCACAACAATCCTCAATCTTCCCTCCTCTTTCCACCAATTCTTGATGGTGCTTAAGAGCAATTGGTCTCTTGATGATTTATAACGTTTGATATCAAAGATGCAATCAGTCTAACATAATCATTCCCGTGGGTTTGGTTTTCTATCCAATTGATCATCCTAGCTTTTTTTGGTGCAAAGGAGGGGGTTGAGAGAAAAAGAACACATTTATTTTTATATATTATTTAAAGTAACTTTATAAATGATAAATAAGCAAACCTAGAAAATGCGCAAGCCCCTGTGCCTCGAAAGGATCAGAGAAGCTGCCCATTCCTACACACATTGCTGCCGCTGCCTGCAACAAAGACAAAATTCAATTAACAAATCAAGTCCAATCCCAGTGGTTTGATGTGAGTAATTAAAAGATCGGGTTTAAAAACGCAGTCCTAACAACAAGATCAAAGGCACACTACGAAACTCCGTCAGATCAAGAAGTCATATAGATGCAAGGAGTACCAATTAACGACACGATCACACGAGCTTATGCAACTGTTTCTTAACAAAAAAAATTTCCGAAACGTCCGAGTTATTTTATTCACAATAAATCTAACAAAAAAGATGATAAACTAGGAAGCACACAGCAGTCCCACCAATCTTAGATTTGTGATTGACAATATATTTTCGGATCCTTCACAGCATTCTCTGTGGAAACCACTTGATGTTCAGATAAACGACAATATAAAGCGAGCATTGAAGGTTTGAAGCTCCCTAGTTCTTTACCCTTTCCTATCCTTTTTAGCAACCAAATGGTGAATTTATCAACTTTCTGCAACTGTTGTTCGAACAACTGCTCCCAATGTCAACTGGGTATTGCGAATTCGAATGAGAGAAAACAAAGACTAACCTTCTTAGTCTGAGAAGAAGCACCTTTCTTTCCTTCCCCTTTAACTTCATGGTCCTCCCCTTCACCTTCGTCCTCCTCCTCTTCTTCTTCTTCTTCTTCCTCCTCTTCACTGCCATCGTCCTCGTCCTCGTCCTCTCCTTCGCTTTCATCACCATCCTCATCGCACTCCTCTATTTCTCCCTTGTCCTCGAGGGTTATAGGAGGCCCATCTGGGTAAATCTCAGGGTCGTGCACCAGAAGGGCCCGGAGCCCATTCTCGAGCTCAATGAGCCTGTATAGCCGCCTATCGTTCGGAGATTTGATGACGATGTCGTCCGAGCGCAAAGTGCAGTGACCAAAAGTACCCATGGTTTCTTTCTTCGACGGAGGAGGAAGAGGGAGGGGGCGAAATGTGCAGGGTGTGCTAAGTATCCCTCTTCTTCTCAGGACTCGGAAGAAGATGTTTATGCCAAAACCAAAAGGCACCGTGTACGAGGGTTTTGGAGAATAATAAGGTTCGAGATATAGAGACCGCAACGATTGACCACTAGGAGGATGCACCTGGTGGGCGAATTGCAGCAACATATCCCCCAATGAAAAGAGGTTCCTTGAGTCGTTCGCCTCCCACCACGGGCTATGTGTCATTTTATTTTTTCTTTTTTTTTTAATAGGTGTCATTTTTCTTTTGATACACAATTAAAAATACATATAAATTATAAATTGTGGTGGTTATATATAATAAAAAACTACATTAAATTTTTTTACTTGTACCACAATAAATCACATTAATCTATAAATTATATTTTTATAACATTTTTTTAACTGTAATTGGCAACCCCATAGAACACTGGTAATGGCCTAACCAAATGTCAATAAACTCTAAATTTTACATTATTTTGAGTTAAAATCCCTATATTAGACTAGCTAAAGGGATATTTTCTTAACTTTTTGAGCTATAGTGAATTTCTCTCCCTAGTCATACTTGGCGAGACATTGTAGAAGGATCAAACGTTTATTTTCTTCTTTCCATCCAATTGTCTCTATCTCTTTCTCTCGTATTTTCCTTTTTTTTTCTGAAACTCTTTTCTCCATCTTCTCTATGTTTTCCTTTTTTCTAAAACTCTTCTCTCCCTCTTCTCTCTTCCTCGATCGATTGTCTCTTCATTTCTGAGTCGATCTTCCACAGTTGTACGATTTCCTCTCTCTCTCGGCTTGGCTCAAGAACATAGCACTATCTTGGTTTGGGTTTTGCCACTACCAAAGTTTTATTTGGATAAGCTTTATATTGAGTATTTTGAGTATGAAATAGGTATGAATTTGTGAAATGGGTATAAATATATTGTACAATGGATTTTTCTTCATCTGGTGTTTAAGCATTTTTGTGGAAGTCGTAGTTGCTGGTTATTATCATTGCTCATTTTTCTTCAGTTGGTGTTTGTGAGTTTTCTTCTTATTATTCTCGTTTGCTGGGTTACAAAATAAAAACAAAAGGGCACTAAGAGATTGATCTGTGGCCTTTTTACTCTACAAAGGTTGCTTATGTCCTTCAAGGTATATCTACTCTATTATAATAAGTGGCTATCTAATTATGAATAGTAACTTTTGTTTTTTCTGTTAACTTTTCTTAATTTTTCGTTAAGTCATGTTTTACCAAAAGGCCCTTAAGACCATTGAATTTAATGAATAATCATGTTTTACGAAAAGGCCCTTAATAGCCCCGCAACATACATGAATTGAAGTCTCTTTTTCATGTCCTTTTTGTTCTGACAGTATACTTATTTTCCTTTCTTTTTGTTTCAATTTTTTTAAATAAAAAAATTAAAATGATGTTACTCTTTATAACAGAAACACTTTAGAGCATTCTCATGGTAAAATTCAACTTTAAGTAAATTTAACTAACTAATAAAATACTTAAAACAATCGATATATAATATTAATTATTAATTTAATTAGAATATAATTATTATTAATATTAATGTTTAATATTATTTATTTTGATTAGAATATAATTATTATTATTATTTTAATTAGTAGAACTATATAATGTGATAAAAATAAAAATTATTAAATTAATAATATTTTATTATTATATAAAGAGTAAATAGATAATCCAATATAGATGCAGACCAATATTCATACTTTGTTGAAGTTTAGATTTTTTTTTAATCTTGATTTTTTTACCTTTCTTTAACCTTATATTTTCTTTTTCCAAATAAATACTACCATGACTTATAAGATTTGGAGATTTTCCAGATTCTTTTGATACATCATGAAGAGCTTAGGGTTCTTTTGGAATATCATCAATATGTGAAAACAAAATACTTTAAATTTAACATTATACCACTCAACCTTGAAGTGCTGCACTAATCATTATTTATTAGAGATCAAAATTTCCTATTGTTAGGGGATTATTATATACAATAACTACAAGCATTGGGCCCCAAATATCCAAATACAAATACAAAAAATAAAATAAAAAACCCCAAGTACTTTCGAAGTGTACATTTGATCGCCCAAAACTTATAGGCATTTACATTTGATCACCCAAGTACTTTCGAATGTGGTTTGCTATGTGGTTTTTTCAAAGCTAGTCTGATTTGTGGTGGCATGAGCATATTTTTTAAAATGGTGCCCATCTGTGGTCTGCTATGTGTATGGTTAGTGCAGTGGTCTGTAAAAGAGATGGTTTTTACACGATCATGGAACTTCAAAAATGATAGGGGTCTACTTGCTCTTGGTTTGTAAAAGAGATGATTTTTACACCTCTTTTGGGTTAAAACACAAGCAGCTCAATGAAGTGCTTACTGCTCTATTTCTTGACTTGGTTCTTTTTGTCTGTGCTGCAAAGATCATTTGGGAATTGTTTTCAGTTATAGAGGATGACAGCTTCCATTTTTAGAAGACCTACTTTAGAAGAAACATACAAAGTTATGCTACAAAATATTTTGTGTTTGTGGACATAAAGTACAGTATTTTTCAAACTGACTGAAAGCCTATTCTGGTTAAATAAAAGCCATGGGTGTATGTATGACTTTTCTTTGTCCTTAATCGGTTGTTCCTAGTGGGTTTTGAAGCCACAACTTCACCTTTTTATCCCATCCATATGACTATAAGAGGTTCCATACGAACCAAAGGTCATTGGTCCATTGTTGTAGTATTATTCTTCTTTGAAGGCTCATAAAATCTGATAATTAACTTACTGAAGATAAATTACATAAGAAATTAAATCATAAGTAATCATTGATAACTTAAAAGGACTAGTGCATGATACTAAATGCATATGACTGCCAAAGGAGTATGAGAAAGTCTTACTCCACCTCTCCAACGAACTCAACATAGATTTTCAAACAAACATACAGTTGAAACATGCATTGTGTTAGATTTGCTTGGTTATATATATTTGAAATATTAGTTTATGCTATACTACTTAGGTTTTGAATGCATATGTTGTGACCTACTATGTCTTGCCTTATGGGATTTGTTTCATATAGATCTATCTTGGTTTGTGATGGGTTTGTGGCACACTACTATTTATATTAGTAAATGAATGACAGCATTGTTCTTGTATGTAGTGCCATATAGGGTTTTTTTTTTTTTTTTTTTTTTTACCATAATTCAAGTTGATTTAAACATTTCATTGGAGACTACTAGTTTTACATGTCAGTTTGAGGCAGGCGGATATAACATCTATATATTGGTAACATTTGTTTACTTTCTAACATGATTTACTGCTTTGTTGGACTTGAAAAGTTTTAAAATTTTATGACTTGTTGAAAATATAATATTTTTCAAGGATTGACACACAAATTGATGATGATCCTTTCTTCACCATTTTCTTATAAAGTGTAGGAGAATGTTGTAATAGCACCCCAACACACCATTATAATGTTGTGGTCCAAGAAACCCTTAATGACGGTGAAAATAGGCATCATCCAAAAAAAGTTCAAAGGGGTGTATCTTTCACTACAGAGAAGGATAACCTCCTCGTCTCAGCTTGGCTCGATATTAGTATCGATGCAATAAAGGGTACTGATCAAAAGTCCATTCAAATTTAAGACAGAATTACATAATTTTATCATGAATAAAAAAATAAACCGAACATTGTGAACCGTTTTGTAGTCTTTTAATGAATCGGTGGTCATTGATTCATAAATGCACAAATAAGTTTTGTCTATTTTTTAACACGTATAGAGTCATTGCACCCGAGTGGTGTAACGAGGCAAGACAAGGTATGTGACATTTTCCTTTAATTATGCAATTATGTATGAATGATTTATGAACTAACAATATTCATTCATCTTTGTAGATTGAGAAGGAATAAATTTTGTACAAATAGATGGAAAGGGCAAACTTTACAATGGAGCACCAACACCAACCAAAATGGTGGCAAGACATCTCCACCCTTGGTAAGAGGAGAAGGCCACAAGCAAAACTTCATAGTGAAGTTGCTGCCAACGCAGTGGAGGAGAACATGGAGGTTATTGGTGGGAGACTTCAAGGCAAAAAAGTTGAGAAAGAAAGGGAAATGAAACGGAAGTTGATCGAAGGCCATGATACTAAGATCAATATTGCCTTAGCTAAAATGATCGAGGATAGAACCACGTGCATGGTAGAGCGGAGAAATGCTGTGTTGAAGGTAGATCACGGTAGATGTGCATAATTTGAACTAAAGAATAAGAAGTTCAAGGCAAAGATGATGAGACTAGATCTTGCTAGCATTAATGCTATGCAATAAGAATATTTTCTTCATATTCAGCAAGCAATTTTTTAGGCATTGAAGTCCCATTCCAGAAGTACATCTATGTAACACCCTCATTCCTGAATAGGCTAGGAAGTGTCACGTAACTTTCATAACATATAACCCGGCAAGAGATAATAAAATAAACCATGTCTTACAATAAAACATAACCATAATTCCAAACCAACTGAAGCAGAAAAGACAGTACTAAAATCACTAAGTTCATAGCCAGCTCCTTCTAAGCCTAGCCTACCTACTCATACTGATCATCATCACCTGGGTGGTGAAAAACATGAAACAAAACTAAAATGAGTCGAAAACTCAGTAAAAAATCCATCACAACGTAAACATAATAAGTATAAGGTTTTCATAAACTTTTCATGCTGAGAGCTTAAAATCATGACTGATACTTGTGCTATGCATGGCTTGTCATGATTTAACATGCTATGCATGGCTTAACATATTTCTTTATTTTTAATCTACAACTTTAATAGCATAATTATATCAAATCTATTGCAATAAACAATATAAATTCTCTTCTTGCAATAGACATGGAACTTAAAAGCGTTTAAAATAAAGATTAAACACTTACTATTTACTCCTGAACTTTAAATACTCATATGATATCTAGTCTTTCAAATATCATTTAACTATGTATATACATATATATATTTTTGTATCTAAAATAATTGGTGGAAACATTCGATTAATAAAAATAGACTTAATCATATTTAATTACACTTAGGTTAATAAATAGTAATATTATTCAACTCATAACATATTCCTTAATTTTCTATTTAAAATATAACTTAATAATTTTATTAAAATCTAACTAAATAGACAAAGGGAAATATTAACAATAATAGGCTCAATAGTATACTTTAAAATACATTTCAAATTCTTTAAACATTTTCTTATAAAAATGAGCCTATGACTAATATATTTATTTAATAAAATTAAACTCAACTTGAAATATTAAGCCCAACTCAACTTGAAATAAAATGGCGTAATAGTCTCCATAATTAACATATACTTAAGTGTAAGGTTATAAATGTAGTTATTCTTAAAACAATCCTTCAAGATACTAGATTAAAAGGGTATATTTGTAATGTCATCAACATCTGCACTTAGTAAACTAAAACCTAAAAGCAACTAATATATTATGTAGAGAAATAGAGGGTAACGGGAGAGAGGCGTGAGAGGCAAGGCCGAAACTCACTAAGAGAGAGAGACTACGGTGACGGCGGCTCTAGGGGGAGACTGAGGTGACGGCGGCTCTGCGGTGGCTGGAATTGACTGGCGACGCAACTAGGTCCTCTGGGCAGGGTGGTGCGACGCTGAGAGAGGGAGAGAGAGTTCTGCCAAGCCGATAAGCAACCGAGAGAGAGCAGCAGGGTGGTGGACGACATCGACTTACCGGGAATATGTGGGTTCGACAGGAAATAATCGGCCGATGGTTTCTGTGATGCCTAAGCTGTCCCCGACGTAGGGTGGTGGCAGAACAACCTGTACTGGCTACGTTGAGGTGCTTGTCTACGGGTGCAAGAGGTCGCAGCATGGTGTTCGTGCGACAGTGCTTGGAGGTCTTCATGGTCATGCATGGTTTGGGTAGTGGAGTTGCCGCGATGGTTCTATCGTCGAGTCGCGGTCCTTTTCGATTGTTGCTAACGGTGCTCTGTTCCATGCGACGGTGGCTTTCATCTTGGCCTAACAAGGTTGACGGCACTATTGGTGGGTGCGATGTAGATGACTTCAACGTGGGGGTTTGTTTTGCTTCCAGAGGAGGCGGGTTGTTGCGAAGCAAGGGCTGAGATGTGGGGGAAGGTTTGTTGTGAGTGTGAGTTTTCTTCTCTGTGTTGTGTTGCGCTTAGTAAGAGGCTTCGTGGGATTTATAAAAAAGGGAAAAGGGAAGATTGAGGAGGATTTCTGAGCTAGTGGAGATGAGATTAGGATTACTAAGTTGGTAGATATAAGATTAGGATTATACAATTAGAAGATAAGGATGGGACTTATGGGTGGAGATAGGAATAAACAAGACTTGAGAGAACAAAACAGCTCTAGTGGCTATTGCAAAATCTGAAGGGTCATACATATAAAAGGCCAATAGTAATAATAATAATAATATGATAATAATCCTATTAAAATTAACAATGTAAAATCTGATAAAATTATAATAATATCAATAGAATATTTATAGTTATATGAAAAATACATAAAACTTCTCTTATGGCCTAATCTTAGGATTGGGTTGTTACAATCTACATCTCTATTGACACTTTATGAAGGTGTCCAACTGGCTGTTTTGGTAGATTATTTTTTTTGTTTTATTTTAGTGGCTTCCCAGCTACATGTGGGCTTGAGAAACATGTGGCTGGGTAGAAACTAAAGGGGTTAGATGTTTGAGTTGTGGCTGGGGTCAAATTGCAATTATTTCTTTGGATGCAGTGATGGTAGAAATTACAATTATATGGTAGAACTATGTTGCTAAAAACTAGAATTTGTTTTTGTGGTTTGTGCTGGATTTGCAATTATACTATGTTGGTAGATTTGCAATTTTTCATTTTCTATGTTGGTAGAAAATGTGTTGGTAGAAACTTACGTAAAAGGGACATTTATCTTTTGTATTTAATCACAATAATAAACTGTGTTTTTCAGAATTTGCAAACTTTATGTTTTGTATGGTCTATTTGCAAAATTTACACCCAGGTCGTATTGACTCACTCAAAAATGAGTAGCACAAAGGATATCCGAAGTGCAGGAGAGTGTCACGTAATAATAAAGAATAAAATTCCTAAATCTTCTCTTCAGGAAAAATGTTTAAAATCAAACTCGTGTGAAATAGTGAAAATATTTACAAAGAGAAAATAAAAATAAAAGTGGTGATATGTACAATGAATGGAAGAGTGCAATGGAAATGAAAAGTTACTGGTCATGAACCAGATTCATTTTGTTGGATTTGAGTGTAGCGATGAAAAGTAAGAAATTGACATGCAAGATAGTAAATTAAAATTGCTGAAATTAATTAACCGAAATTTAAAGGAACAAGAAAAATAAATGGCATCTAATTAAATAAATAGGAATTAAAAGTGCAAGGAAAATAAATGGCATTAATTTAAATAAGCAGGAATTAAAGGTGCAAGAAAAATAAATAAAATTAATTTAAATGAGCAGGAATTAAAATGAACATTTAAAGGATTGCAATAACACATTAGAAACTTCAAGCTGAAATAAAATAAAAATAAAACTGGCGATGTAGGCTACAGGAAAATGAGGAAAACTGGACAACAACAGTTGGGCCATAGGCTTTACAACTGCGTTGCCATACTCCCTTTCTCTACCTAAGTTCTCCAAATACGGAAAAAAGTATGAGTAAGCTAAATTGCACTACTCCTACTTCTACTCTACTCTATCCCTTACTCCTACTCTGCCAATTTTATTATTTACTAACTACTGATTTTCTTCGTCCGTTTCAAGCCCTTATATAGGCTTTAAAAGATCACTGCAAATAAGTGTAGCGTGGCTGTGCTAGGTTTTGCTTCCCATGTCCCCCACTCAGAATTTATTCGCCACGAAAGCTTGCATTCGTGTGTCCATGTGCGTGTGTTCCCCAGTCGAAAGTTTCTTTTCTTTCCACCGAAAACATCCAGTTTTCTCTCTTCTTTCTATTGTATTATTTTTTTTCTCTACTCACCTTCGTCTTTTTACTATTTTTTTTCTCTCTGCTCACCTTCTTCATTTTCTCTCCTTCTTTTCTTTCTTCCATGCAACGTTCCCTAGCATTCCTGCTGTGCAGTGTCGACTCCAGCGTGTGTTTTCTTTTCTTTTTTTTTCTTCTATTTCTTTCTTCTTCTTTTGCCTTTGATGGTTGCAGAGGTTGCTAGGCACGACTGGCTTGAGTTAGTGCCGCCCGCATCTTTAAGCCTAGTGTGAGTGCTTCAAACGGTAGTGTTGCAGCAGTGCGTAGGTGGCTAAGGTGCATGACGAGGCTCACGGAGAGGCTGGACAGTGGCTTTGTGGAGGTGTAAGGTGATGCAGGCCGTGCATGGCTGGTAGTGCTGGCTTCGTGTGGATGCAGTGCAGCTTAAGGTGGTTGTGCATGGAGGTTCTTGGCGGTGCAGGTTGTGCATGCATACATGTGTACATGGCTCACGGTGGTGGCGAAAGGGTAGGTGCAATTGGGCGTGATCAAGGTGGTTGTTTCCTGGATGTGGAGGCAGCGGTGCAAGGGTAGCGCGGTGGATGGCTGGTGCTGCCGCTAGGTAGTGGCAGTGGCATTGTGGAGGGGAATGGTAGTAGCGGGCGGTGGTGCTGTGAAATAAACAAAAACAAAAATAAATTAAAAAAACAAAAATAAAACTAAACAAACAAAAAGGAAAAAAAATAAGTAAATAAAGACAAAAATAAAACTAGACAAAAAATAAAGAATAAAATATTAAAAGTGTGTTGTGCATGTGAAGAAACATTATCAAATTAAATCACAAGTATTAAAATCAAGCATAAACTATGCTATTAATCAATTCAAATCACAACTTGAATTTATGTCTTTTAACTATTTTTTCATATAAAACCAATAATTAAAAATATATTGGTTCTAAATATAGAAAGTATGCAATAATGCAGCTCAATCAGTATTGTGATTAAAAGCAATAAATTTGCAATCAACTTTATGTTTTGTATGATCTATTTGCAATCACGTCGTTATGGTCAATTTTGCAACTAACTTACATCCAGTCAATGTCGTTATAAAGAAATTCTCAACAGGTTATAAATAAGGTGGCTCAAGTAGTAGATGGACAAATTATGGCTCAGGTAGTTGGAAAATAATAATGTTAAGTAAAAATTAAATTATTAATTAATATATGAAGTGTATTTGTAAAATATTACAAAAAATTTACAAGTTATGAACAAATTGGCTCAGGTAGTAGAGGGACAAATTATGGCTCAGGTAGTTGAGAAACAATAATTATAAGTAAAAATTAAATTATTAATTAATATATGAAGTGTATTTGCAAAATATTATAATTTTTTTTGTAAAATATTATTAAAATATATAATATTATATTATTTTTTTGGCTTTAAGATGGATAGTCCAATGTGGATTCACCTAGCCAAATGTTAATGATACAGCCAAAATTTGAAGTTCTAGCCAAAATCTGAACTTGGCAATGGCCTAGGTATCCAAATGCCAAACGATCCCTCAATATATCTTACACTTTTTTATTGTAAGATATCTATACTATATATATAAGTGGCGATAGAGGTGAACAATAGAATTGTCGTCCTCAGTGCGTTTATCCGTTTTTTTGGTGTTTTGTCTTTTTTATCCTTTTATTTCTTCTTTTGTGTCCTTTTAAGTAAGGTTATTTTGGTCATTTCAGTCCGACTATGTCAGAAGGTGCAATCTTTTTTCCACTCTACTTTTTTATTTGCTTTCCGTCTTCTCTCTTTCTATTATCTTCCTTCTTCGTCTTTTCTCTATCTCTCTTTTCCTTTTTTTTTCTCCCGCTATTTCTCATTTTCTCTTGCTAATTTATCTCTTGGCATTTTTCCTTCATCTTCTCTTTTCTCTTGCTGTGTCTTCAGGTTTGTTCTGTGGAGGGCTGGGGGTTTTTTTTTTCCATGTCGTTGGTTTGGGGATTTTGCATGTTCTGGGTTGTTCTATGTTTGGTAAAAAAAAAATATTTTTTCATGGGTTTGTATGATCTGAGTTTGTATATTGTCAGTTGTTCATATTTTTTATGTATTTTTTGACAAAAAATAATTTTTTTGCACGTTGATGTTCTGGGTTGTTTTGTGTTTTCTTTCAGATTATTCTGTGTTTTTTCCCTGTCGTTGGTTTGTATTTTTGGTGAAAAATATATTTTTTCATTGGTTTGTATTATTTGGGTTTGTGTATTGTCGAATGTTCGTTTTTTTTTTTTTTTGTATTTTTTTGTCAAAAAATATTTTATTTGCATGATCTTGTTGGTTTTTTCTTTTCGGATATAGAGAGATGTTGTTCCTTTTTATGTTTTGAGTTTGTATGTTGTGGATTGTTTGTATTTTTGGTAAAAAAATATATTTTTTTCAAGAGTTTGTATGGTCTGGGTTTCTAAGTTCTTAGTTTTTTGTATTTTTTGGGTGGAAAAATATCTTTTTTTCGGATTTTAGCTTTTTCGCGTTGGGGTTTTTTCTCATGCACTTAAACATTTGTTCATGTTTTCTAAGTTTGCATGCTTTCGATTTTTTGTATTTTTTTCTCTTAGTGTTTTGTGTTATATGAGTATTTCATCAGGTTTTTTTGGATTTCTTCTCTTAGTGTTTTGTGTTCTCTAGGTTTTTTTTTTTTTT
>QEOT01123936.1:0-40739 GCA_003123785.1 Pterocarya stenoptera | reverse complement strand
ATTTTTATGTTATTTGTGGGTTTGCATGTTGTGAGTTTATGTGTTTAGTTTTTCCTTTCATGCATTTTTAACTTCTTCATTTTTGGGTTCTGCCTCATTTACTTTTTTATTCAGATGTTCACACTTTTTTCTTTTTCTCTTTGAATTTATGCACTTGATTGTTTGGTTCTTTGAAGGAATTTGGGTTGTGTATGTTGTGGATTTGCATGTTGTGAGTATATGTGTTTAGTTTTTTCTTTCATGCATTTTTTAGCTTCTTCATTTTTAGGTTCTACTTCATTTATTTTTTTATTCAGTTGTTCACACTTTTTTTTTTTGTTATGTTATCACGTTGGTTTTTGTTTCTCTTTGAATTTATGCACTTGATTGGTTTAGTTCTTTGAAGGAATGTAGGTTGAGATGTCACTGTTTTGGTTTGTTTCGTCAAATTGAAAGACTGAGATCAAAGTTTAAATTTGCTAGAAAAGATATATCAATTTAATTTTTTTGATTTGCATTTCATTGCTTTAGATTGATGACAAATTCGAAACAAATTTGGATTGTTTCAACTGTACTACATATAAATTTGATCTTGAGTTGCTGTCTTTTTAATTTTGATTCTTTTTGTAGGATAAAATAAATAATAACATTTATTATTTTTTTATGTTGCTTTAAGGCCTGCATTTTTTTATTTTTTTGTTCTCATCCTGTGGTTGATGATGCGCTTTGTTTTTTTGAAAAGAAGTATATGGATTTTTGTTTGGTTGTGCCATGTTTGTGGACTTAATTTTTTTGGGAAAGTTTTGATAAAATATATGATTTTTTGTTTTTGCGTTTAAAGGTTTCGATGTTTTTCCACTTAAAGGATAGTATTTGTTTGTTTTTTAAAGAAATATATGGGTTCTTTTCCTTTACTATGCCACAAAAGATGATTCCACTTGGTTTTATTTCAAGCTTTAAAACTGATTTTTTTTTTTTTCTTTTAGGTGGTGATGCAGTGATGCATGATTAGAGATCTTTTTTTTTTTTTTTTGGGTGAGTTTAAGTGGGTGTTTTGATACTGCAGATCTTTTTTTTAAGGCCGATTTAAGTGAGTGCTTTGATACACTTCACTTGTTGCAGTCAGCTTTGATGAGAGCATCATGTATGAGACACATGAACTTTTTTTGCATTCATTGCTCATTATTATTATATTGGTTACACAATGTGATTTTTTTTTTCGTTTGTATATTTTTTTGTATATTTCAAGATTTGATATGTAATATAATATATATTGAACAAACGTAAAATAAAAGTATTTTATAATATATTTTGTTTATTTTTGTTTTAGTATAGAAGATAATACTTGTAAATTGTTGTCTTATTGTCTTCTTTTGATGTTATGATGACTAAGAGCATTGGTATTGGTTTCATCAAATTCATCTCTAAATTTTGATAAAAAGTACATATTTTTCATAAATCCAAAATCTCCATATCCATAACCCCACATTGAATTAATTATTGGATTCATCAAAATAATAATATAATATTATTTTTTAATAATATTATTTTTTCATATTTTATAATTACACTAACCAATGCACATTAATAATTTAATTTGATACTTAAATTATTATTTCCTAATTAATTTTTTTCCTCAACCTAATTACTCAACAAACACATCTTGCAAACTAATTTTCAAACCCAAACTAGTAGTCTGTTGCTGCATATCTCCCTAAATCTAACTAACTCAAGTTGCTGTCAACACACAAAATAAATAATAAGCATATTCCCTCTGGAGCAATCATTTCACAAATCTGATGTCAATGAAGAAATCAAGAAAATACACAAGAATTTTCTATAAAAGCAAATCCAAGCATTTGCTAAAAACTCATCCTTGAATAACAAAAGGAGGGCCAGACGACAGTGCTGATCAAACTTTAAACAGTGGCCTTACAATATTTTTGCGCATCTGAGATTTTTACATTTGCAAAGCTCCCAACAGACACACCATTTTTTTTCAGAAGAAATATTTGATATTCAGATGGAATGGGATTAGAACAATGAATTGCTTATATGTTTAGCATCGATAGCCATGTCGATAGAATCTCCACTATTGACACCCCTGTGTTGATAAGAAGCTTTCCAATAGATCCAAAGAAGTCTTCTTCTTGCTTCTCTGATTCATCTTCTGTTGGGATTAATGATGGCCTGACTGACTTTAGATGCTTCTGATATGGACTTAGTGGAATCCTATTCTCTATTGCATCCTGATCCTGCAAAAGCATGAGATAAAAGGTGACTGACTGTTTCATATCGTCATAAAAGGAGCTAGGAGACTAGATTTATTAAGGGAATACAAGAGTATTTTCCTACTAAAAAAATACTTTCCTACATCTTACCAAATAGATTTTGCTTACAAGTAACAACTTTTTCTTTAGGTACAAGATGTAAAACTAGACTGTAATGTATTCTTGGATGAAAATTTTCAACTTCCAAACACAGCCAAGAAAACATACAGGAGAACTTGGAGAGCAAATAGTTCATAAACCACCAACATTCAGAGTAAGTAGTTCATAAATCCACCAACATTCAGTATCACCCAACATTTCCACCAACAAACCAGTTCATAAACAAGCAACTCCAATAGATTCACATTTTAGTATCAAAATAATGTAATAGCTCCACAAACCAGTTCATAAACCAGCAAATGAAAATAGATTCATACTTCAGTACACAAAATGTCAAACACAAAAAAGNGAGTTTTATCGCCTCAAAGTCGAGAAGATGGAATATGACAAGAAAAAAGAGGTAAAAAAAGGCCGTCAAGAGGATGAAAGATTGAGGTTAGAGGCGGAGACAGTAAAGCTCACCAAGAATGAAGCAGATCCGCGCATTATGATGATAGACGTTAGTGGCATGTTATCACAGCAACGGGAATATTTTGAGGAATTGCAGAGGGAAATCATTGCGAGACGTAATGCTCTTGCACATAAGGATTGATTGTGTAATTAATAATTTTTTGATAGTTTATTTCTACCTTTTATGTTTCAAATTATGATGTATGATAATACCCTTTTTATTTGGATTGTAATAAATTTAAATTTTTAAATTGTGGAAATTTGTCATTAAAATTTCAGAAACTATTACATAGGGCACGCTTAAATATAGCCATCACTAACATGAAGGAAATATGAAAATATCTTAACTAACTCAAATAATAGAAACTGCAAAAAAAACAAATAAATATGCGACATGTCTACTGTTGGAAAAATAATAACTATTGATGTTAAATTAGATCTGCTTGAAGCTGATGATGTGCTGAGGTGTCTCTAATATGATGATGGCGTTGGATGAAGTCCGTAAGCTCAGTTGTATGATTGTGCGATAGTTTCGGAACTTTATCATCAAGTTGATCATACTCAATGTTCGGACCCTCTGAGTCATCATGCTCGTCTTCAATAATCATATTATGAAGAATAACACATGCTTCATTATATTTTTTAGTTCCTTGACTTTCCACATTCGGGAAGGTCCACGAATGATCGCAAATCGTTGTTGAAGTACCCCGAATGCACGCTCGACATCTTTTCTAGCGGATTCTTATGCTTTTACAAAAATTTTCTTCTTATTCCCTTGTGGTGATGGAATCGTCTTCACAAAAGTTCGTTACTTGGGATAAATACCATCCGCAAGGTAATACCCTATAGTGTAGTCGTTGCCATTGATTGTGTAATTGACTGGAGGAGCACGCCCTTGGGCAAGTTCAGTGAAAATAGAAAATTTCTCTAGTACATTAATATCGTTATGTGAACCGGGCATACCAAAAAATGCATGCCATATCCAGAGGTCATATGAAGCAACTGCTTCTAAAATAATAGTTGGTTCACGAATGTGCCTGAGTACATACCTTTCCAAGCTGCGGGATAATTTTTCCACTTTCAATGCGTGCAGTCAATGCTTCCCAGCATTCCTGGGAATCCCCGTTGTTCACCAACCGCAAGCAATCGAGCAATATTATTTGCATTTGGTGACTGCAAATATTCATCTGAAAAAATACTGACTATTGTCTCAGAGAATTTTTTAAGGATCTCCATTGCGGTGCTTTCACCAATACGTATATATTCATCTATAAAATCTCCAGTAACCCCATACACCAGCATTCTAACTGCTGCGGTTATTTTTTGCATAGAAGATAAACCAAGTTTGCAGGCATTATCTCTTCTTTGGACGAAATACGGCTCGTAAGACTCTACCTCATTTAGAATATAGAGAAATAGGGGACGGTTCATCCGAAATATCCTTCGAAATAGATTCGAGGGATATACTGGATTTTCTGCAAAATAATCGCGAAAAAGGCGTTCGTGCCCTTGAATATGATCACGCCGAATGGACTTTCGGCGTTGACGATTGCCACGATGCCTCAATGACTGACCTTCGGCCTCGTCATTAAGAATAACATCCAACTCATCTTCAGAAGATAAGTATGTGAGCAATTTGCAAAAAAATGTACGAGCCATTTGATGAAGAGAGTGGGATATTAAGGGAGACTGTTGAATTTCAGTTCTTTAGATCAAATGAGACTTGAGTTTGTGAGAATGTGAGTGTAAGCGGAATGCATATTTATAGAGGAAAATGTTACCGTTACATATAGGACAAAAAATGTTACCATTTGAGAAAAGACAAATAGAGTGTCCGTTGGAGAAAAGACAAAGATTGTTACCGTTTGAGAGAAGACAAAAAAAGTTACTGTTGGAGAAAAGACAAAAAATATTACCGTTGGAGACATGAGTTCAAATTGTTACTGTTGGAGGTAGGAGTTCAAAATGTTACCGTTAGAAAATGCACATATTAAAAAAATTGATTTTTATAATACTTATTTCGGTTTAAAAAATAATACTGTATTCGGTACTCAAAATCGTATAAGTATTTAGTAGAATATGATATTTGAAAAGAAGATAATAAGACAAAAGAGTTAGTAGTTAAGATTGTAAATAAAAGTGAGAAAAAAAATAATAAATAAAGAATAGAGAAATATTATTTAATAGAATAGAGATAGGGATGGGGAATGAGATGTAGAAAATTTTTGAAAGATGAATAAAATGTAGGAAAAGGTTTTAGGAAATATACTTTTTAGTTAAATTATGAGAAATTTTATGAGAAACCCAATGTGGATGCTCTTAGGCAGTTGCCCAAGCTGCCAGCTAGGCCTTGAGTCGGCCGTGGTCTGACAACAAGTATAAGAGGAAGGGTGCTGCTAGTGTGACGCCTCACTGCTATTTTCTTTTTAACATTTTCTTAACATTTTTAATCATAAAAAATAAAAAAATTATACAACTTTATTATTAGTCACTTTTTTAATTATTAAATAAAAAATAAATTAAAATAATTAAACAGTAAATTTAAGAAGCTCACTAACATTTTCCTCTAAGAAGAATGTTTAGTTTAGAAAAGAGTTCTGCATAATTCTACTTTTTGAAATTGATGTGTTTGTTATATATAGAATTGTAGAATTTTTATTATAAAATAAATTTAATATATAACATTGAGTTAAGTAAATACGTTAGATTTATTTTTATGAGATATGTTTTAATAAATACGTAAACGTCACGGTCGATAATCATCTGCATTCAATGAATGCCAACAACCTAACTTTCAACATCTAATCATCTGCATTCAATGAATGCCAGCTAGCACGCTATAACTTTCAATATGATTAGCCCATCTGCATTCAATGAATGCCAACAACCTAGCTACCAACAACCTAGCTAGCACGCTATAACTTTCAATATGATTAGCCTTCAATGAATGCCAACAACCTAGCTACCAACAACCTAGCTAGCACGCTATAACTTTCAATATGATTAGCCCATCTGCATTCAATGAATGCTAAGAACCCAACGACTACTTGTCCTATTTTTATCATCTTGTGTCTATAGACATTAAGGGTGTTCAATCGGGTCGGATTTTTTTTTCGGTTTAGTCCGAAATTTGAAATTTGGATGGATCCGGGCGGATAATTGCCCGGATTAAATTCGGGCGGGTAAAAAATTTTTTGTACCCGCCCGGATCCGGTTTTAAATCCAGTTTTCGTAACCGGCTGCTTTATTTTAAAAACACTGATTTGATTTTAAACGGCGTCGTTTTTACTCGCTTCAGTGATTTAATCCTCATTCCTTCCAAGTCCTCGACTCTCATTCTCGTTTCTATGTCTTGAGTGTCTCTGAAACGATGAAACCCTAACTCCTCCGTCACTGGTTTGCACCCCTCGAGCTCCTCTCTGCCTCTCATTTCACTCGAGTCCTCGAAGGCTCAGAGCCCCTTTCTCTCAACTGAGCTGAAAAGTGAAGCCCTAGCAGCTAGCCATCATTGCGAGTGCCGAGTCTGCAAGCCCCATCTCTCTCTTTCAACTCCGAAACCTACGGTATGTTCATCTCTCTCTCTGTTTGTATAGATATTTTTATGTTGTGTTTAAAGTTAGATGCACTTTGGATTTAAGTAAGTGGGTTTGGATTTGTGTGGGCTGTTGGTTCGTTTAAAAATGGATAAGAGAGTCATTGATCTGCTTTTGGTTCGTTTAATTTGGGTCAAAATAGTATATACAAATCTCATGCCGTGTTTGTTTCCCCCGAATCCCTTCTGGTCTTCTCAGAAACTTCAGTGTCCTTTGCGCATCTAGGTGAGAGACGATGAGGCTACCATCCATATTCTCTCTCTCTAAGCTTGTAAGGTATCTTTCTTTGTACTTAGGGATTTTTCTCAGATTTTTCTCGTCTTCCTGTTAGATTCGTATGAAATTAGGGTTTTTTTTTGTTTGTCTGGTTTATATTATTTTTTCTTTGCTCTGTAAGTTTATTTTGATACCTTATCAGTGATTTTTTCTATTCGGCTCGTGTATGAAACGAAAAAAGGCAAGTTTTAATCACTGTTTTATGTAATACTCTGTTTGTTTGGTTTATATTATTTTTCTATTGATCTGTTTTTCACATGGGATTTAGTTTTCTTGCTATTACAGTTGGTTTATGCCTTTTATTTCCGTTTGCTTATTGAGTGCCTAAAAGCACAAATTAGACATGATTGTACTTCCTGAAGGGTTTCAATTGAATAGATGCATATGAGTTTTGCAGAATAAAGTAGCTAATTTAATTTTTGGGGCATAAATCTTCCACTTATCTTTTAGATTATCTGAATGATTGGCTGCCTTCTGATTTTGGTATTAGTAAATTGTTTTCATCATCATTTTCTGATCCGTGACCTGCTTTTGATGGAGACTTTGAATGGCCCACTTTATTCTTTTCCCATGTTTGTCAAAACTGGTAATGTGATCTTTGTACTTAGGGATTTTTCTCAGAAAAAGCTCATATTTATTCGGTTTATATTATTTTTCCTTTGCTCCGTAAGCTTATTTCGATACCTTATTAGCGGATTTTTTCCTTTACTCTATTTTTCACATGGGATTTAGTTTTAATCATTGTTTTTACTCTAGGATATGAAATTCACATTTCCTTTTGTGGCATTTAACAATATCAATCTCTATTTTTTATGGTGGTATTAAATGGACAGAGATTGCTTATATCCTAAAATTAATATTATTCTGTGTTACTGGGTTTGAAGCTTTGTCTATGGTACTTTCATACTTTGTATTGTAGTGTTCTGCTCTTGTATTCTATGCAGTCTTATCCTCGTTGATCCTTCTTTAGAGTCTAATGGGTATTCATGTCAATGATTTACAGCAATGACTTCCCTATTGTAAGTATGATGCATTACAGACTAAACACAGTGCACACTGCCCTCATTTAAGCAAAAGTCAGTTGTTCTTTGCTTTTATTCTACATCTTTTTTATAATAATCTTTATATGTTATTCAATCACAAAATACTTTCATCTGGATTGATATTTTTACCTTTTTGAGTGCTTCTTGGAGTTTAAGTAATACTAGAGAATTTCTTAATACTAAGTGAATGATTTTTCCATGTGTTGTTTCTTAATGCTTTCATCTGGATTGATAGTGAGGTTTTGTTTCAAGTTTTATTCTCTTGTTCTTTTTGACTTATTATTTCTAATCATTATAGTTTTCATTGTTCTATTGTAATTGATGTTGTTGGCAGTTTATGGAGAAAATTTCCTCCCAATTCCAGATTCAAGATGTGAAGACTATTGCATTTTGTTCTTTGTAAATTTATGTTTTAGTTTAATTAGTTGTGATGTATTAATATTTCTTTTGTTCTTTAATTTATTTATTTTTATATAAAAATGTTTTAAAGAGTGTTTAAATTATTTTGTTTTTAAAAATCTGGGCAATTTAAGTTTATCATTTTTTTTATTAAAAACAATTGCTATAAAAACCATTTTTTTTTTAAAGTTTAGTCTTAAAAAAAAAAAGTAATAACAACCCGGATTATATAGTAAAAAATCCTACAGTGAACAATCTGGATTATAGTATTTTTAGAAAAAAAAATCCCGGATTATGGTTGGAAATCTGGATTTATAGTGAAAAATCAAGATATCTGGATTTAATCCGGTTATCCTCCTAGATTTTATCATCCGGATCCGGATCCGGTTATGGCCGGATATCCGGATCTGGATGCACACCCCTACTGGTATGCATTAGACTATTTATAAATCAATCTTATGTATTCTTTCAATTTTATGATTGAGAATTAATAAGTAATTCAATTATTTAAGATTATGTGTTAGATGTAAAGAGTGACGCTAAATTTTATTTTTATTTCAATTAGACATTTGTGGCAAACGTGCTTTGCACGTTAAGCCACCGCTAGTATAAACCAAGGAAAATTTTTTGCATCAGCCTACTGTTGAGGAGCAGCCACAACACACCCTATGTTTCATCATTCAAACCACTAACATAAATTTAAAATTAACAATTATAAAAAAAAATTGATGAGAGAGACATACAAATATTGAGACATATCAGGTGTGCTATGCATCAGCCCGTGAACAGGGGCTGATGCATAGCACGGCTCATAAACCAAAGAAATAATCTTTGCATCAGCCCACTGTTGAGGAGCAGCCAGCACACACTCTATGTGTCATCATCTAAACCACTTACATAAATTCAAATCAACGATTATAAAAAAAAACTGATAAAAAATATGTTAGTGTGCTATGCATCAGCCGTGAACAGTGGCTGATGTATAGCAGGGCTCTAAACCAAAAGCGGCTATTGAGGGTAATAACTGTCCTAGTCCAACGTTACCGGTTATCCCCAAAATTGACGACCCCCACCTTTTCAAATTACACGTTCCGTGGCAAACCCTAACTTTTCGTTTCCCTCCAAAATCACTCAAAAGACCTGAAATTCCCCCAAATCAAAATCTATATGGTTTTGATTCATTCGTCTTTGCGTTAATGGACGCGGACATATGCCGATGGATATCTGAATTCTTGCTGCGAAACCCTGTGCAAGACCATGTAATCAAGAAGCTTCTCCAAGTCCTTCCGGTCTCGGCCGACTCGCGCTTCAAGAAGACTGTGCTCCTGCGTACAATCCAGGCCGATATTGCGGTCGCTTCGCTGACTGAAACGACCCTCGATAAGCTAGAAATGATCGAGCAGTTGGACCGGGGTGATGGGGTCGAGATTTCGGACTCGTTGAAGGTGGCCTATTGCACAGTGGCAGTAGAGTGCGCGGTGAAGTACTTGGCGGGGAGCCACGACGGCCACAGTAAGTACTTCGAGGCGGTGAAGAGAGTTTTCAGGGACAGAATCCGTAATTTGGAGAGGTTCGGGAAGAGCGAATTGGTTACGGGTGAGTTGAGGTGCATGGGGGACGAGTTGGAGGCGGCAATTTGGGACGATAAGGGAGCGAAGAAGCTGATGAAGATGAATACGAGGAATGAAGCTTTGGAAGCGGTTAAAGTTTACTTGAAGGAGACCTGGGCTCTCCTGGGTCCTCCGTTTCTTGAGTCCGCTGCGACTGCGACAGAGCCCTCGGGCATCCAGAGGCCTAGTGGCAATGCGGGTGGTGTGGGTGTGAAGAGTTTGAACCAAATTAATGGAAAACTGGCGGCGAAGAATAAGCCTAATGCTGTTCAGGATGCGGGCGAATCGTCTGGGAAGCAAGAAGAGGCGCTGATTTTGCCTAATGTGGGTGAGTTGGCTGCAAAGACGGTGAACCAAGTTGAAGAGGTGGCTACGGTTACGCCTAATGTGGGTGATTTTGCCGGGAAGCTGGTGAACCGTGTTGAAGGAGAGATGGCGGCACCTAATGCTAGTCAGGATGTGGGTGAATTGGCTGCGAAGACGGTGAACCAGTTTGAAGAAGTGGCGGCGAATATGCCTAGTGTCAGTGATTTGGCGGTGAATACGGCAAACCCGGCGGAGAAAGAGCTGGTGGTGAATACACTTAACGCGGACCAGGGTGTGGGTGAATCGGCTGCAAAGACAACAAATCAAGTAATGACGAACACACTAAACGTTGCTCAATTGGCTGCGAACAGGGTGGATCAGTTTGAAGAGCTGGCAGCGAATTTGCAGGGCGCCGATCAGGATTTGCGCGACAATGATATGCCTGAGGTGCGCGATAGAGAGGCAAGAAGATCGGTAGCTTTGCCAAGTGGAAGTTGGGATACGATTGTCAGGGACAGAGCCGCTGCTGGGAGAGTGAACGGTAAATTTCTCGTTGCTTTACTTTTGTTTTGGGGTTTTCGTTACTCACGAGAATCGATATACTTGATACTTGAGATGGTGCTCTCTCGTGTCCATACGAGTCATCGCACATAATTGAGTAGCACTACGGCCACAGGTCCCAGCTACCGCTGGGAGCGGTACGTTGGTGCTTTTGAGATTTATATTTATATTTTATATATTTTTATATGTATTTTTTTAACACATTTAAATATTTTTAAAAAAATAAAAAGATTCGTAATATTATTAAAAAAGTACTTGCTTAATTATTAAGTAAAAAAAAAAATCACAAATAGAAATTATTGGTAAGAGCAGTAGTATTACTCCACATAATTATACTTGGAAAACGACACTACTGTCCGTTTGGTTGATGGGCGACCATAGGAAATTACCTTTTTCACCCATGAATTACCCTCCAGTTTATAATTTTCACCTCAACCTACTAAAATTTTGAATTTATACTCTAAATTACCTATATTTTTATTTACCTGGGCTACGCTTATTTCTTTTTATTAATATTAATACAATTCATTTTACCTATAAAAGACCTATATTTTCAATTTATGCACCGTTAGATAAGATTTGACCTTGAACAGAAAATTGACCACTGGGCATGATAACGCTAGCTCGGTTTAGATTGGAAACTCTTCTCAATTCATCTCATTTCATCAATACAATTTTTCTAAATTTTCACATAAAATATAATAAACAATTCAACTTTTTCAAATTTTAAAATAATAATAATAATATTAAAAAATAATATTCTAACAATATTTTTTTCAACTTATCTAAAATCATCTCAAATATCTGAATCCAAACGGATTTAACCAAATATGCAAATTTAAAAATATATAGTGTGTAGGGGAAAATTGGATCTTTTGATACTTTGAGGTGCAAAGAGAAAAATGCGTGCTAGTTTCTAGGTGAAAAGTACAATTCCCCCAAGGACTATTAATTTATTTTTCATCTCTCTTTTTCATTTAGATCTTCAGCAGTTAGCTTAGGTAAATGAAAGTTTTTGTTCTCATTTTATATGATGGTCTTTCGCATTTTTACCTCCTTGTCACTCTATATATTATATCTATGAATATATATTATGTATGTGTGTATGTACGTACTTACATACCTATGCTTGTGATTATATGTGTAAATTCATTCATTTGCTCTCAAATTTGTCAAAGTTGTCAAACTTTCGTAATCGAGGATAAATTGATAATGTAAATTTATTGATAATCATGGTCATCCTTCATTCGTTTGCTCTCAAATTTGTCAAAGTTGTCAAACTTTCATAATCTAGGATAAATTGATAATGTAAATGTATTGATAATCATGGTCATCCTTCTATGTGCCTGCCCTGTGATCACCATATTTATTGCTTGGGCCTGATTATAATATTTTCTGATATAAGGTTTCTCTTCTCCCCTTTTTACTTGTAAAAAAAAGGTTTCTTTTCTCCTTGTGATACTTTGCCTTTTCCCCAATTATTTTGCTTAGAGACACAGCAAGGGAATGTGCCACACAGATGCAAGCATGTTGTGCGGCATAAACGCTCTAAAGCAGGAGTTAAGATTACCGATGCTGAGGAACTGGACACAGACGTAACGTGTAGCAAATACAATTTTCTGCCTACCCCTGAAGTAAATAAAGTACGAACGGCACTTAAATCCAGTTCTTTGGAGTTACAAGCAGTGGTGAAGGACCCTCTTCCTGATGCATTACGGTTGGCTGAAAATGTAATGAATGACAGGGTGACAAGAGATAAAAAGCATGAAACTTCTGTAGAAAACCAGAGTGCAAGAGGCAGAGATGCATCCAATCCATCTGTTAACAAGAGCATTGAACCCACAGAAATTGATGACCGTACTCATGAAAATCAGTCCTGTAGTCATCAGAACAATGCTCCTCGACCAAGCTTAATGGAGCGGAATAGCACTGCTCATACTTTTGAGGTACCTCTGTTCATATTTTGCTGCACCAATCTACCGGTTTGTTTTCGGTGTGGTAAGGGAAATGTTTTGTGCTCAGGGAATGCACGGGAACGGTGCTTCTATTTTTTTGCACTGTCCATGCACTGTTCATCTGTGTGTATATATCATGTATTCATGTGGTAAATGGAGTTATTATATCATACTTGTGTTCATGTTTTGTTGCTCCAATCTACTGTTTATTTCAAGTTGTGTGGATAGCTAGGTAAATGGGGTTATTATATAATTTTTTTAATCAAAATTCATTAGAAACCAAAGGTTGTAATTATTTTATTATATTATATCTTCATTCTTATTCTTATAATTATTTTATTCACGATTATTCTATTTATTTTGATCATTGTAGTTTAATTCTTTTAATCTAAGTTGAGTAGTGGTCAGGTCCCTCTTGAACATCATGCCAAGAGCATGAATTGATATTCGTGTGTGATAGTGCTTAATTGCCTTTTCATTCGAATACTTTTATTTTAATCTGTAATTTCCTTTTCATTCGAATACTTTTATTTTAATCTGAATTCAGTCTTAATGTTGTTGATGAGTTGACATATGCTATTACTGCATATTGAGATCATTATTACGTCTTTGCAGTGGGATGATTCAATAGATGACTCTCCTGAAGGAATGACCAATCATGCAAGCAGACTTCGATTACCTAGCCCTAAGAGAAAGAGCATTTCCCCTTTAAAGAAGTATGAGACTGCAAATTTTGCTAGAAGGAGAAAAGTAAAGAGATGGAGTTTGTTGGAGGAAGAAACTTTAAGGACTGGTGTGCAGAAGTATGTGCTTGTTCTGATTGAGAGAAGACATCACTAGAATTGCTTTTTTAAATCTCGTAGGACTTTTAATGGATTGAAGTTTCAAGAATTATTTAGATTTTCAAGTTCTCATTGTCTTGCTTCCTAATGAAGGTATGGTAAAGGAAACTGGAAGCTCATTCTGAATTGCTACCGAGATACTTTTGAAGAGAGGACTGAGGTAACAAATTTCTGTTGTACTCATTTGCAATGTCTTAATTATTTTTGGGATATTTGTATATTTGTATATATATTAAGTAGGAGATTGATTTTTTCAGGTTGATCTGAAGGACAAGTGGAGAAACATGACACGATCCTGACACACCAATACAGTTTGCAACTTTTTACATTTTATCTAAAGTTGGTATATAATCTAGCAGTCAGTGGTCTTTTGGATTCATCCCATAATTCTGTGTCTTGTACTTCATTATGGGTTTTACAACACCTGGTTTAAACCCCATTCACCATGTTATTGGTTGCTTCTTGGTTAGCGGAAGTACAACACTAGGGATCGATCGATGTAGTTGAAAGTTTGAAGTATGCAGTGCTAAGATTTGTTAAGTAATATGTATGTCTTGTTCATATGAATGAAAAATGTATATAGTTTGATGTAATTATAATGTACTCGAATGGAGTACTCAAATGGAGTACTTCCAATATCATTATTATTTTTGTATGAAAAAGACGTATTTCAATCCTTTATTTTGCTTCTTAACTTCTTACCAACGGCTCCATATTTTTAATTTTAATTTATTTTAATATGTAATACACAGCCGGATATGTAATTCATTATGTTTTGCATTTGGTCATAATTATTCTTCAACTCCATTAATTTTTCTTTTGTACCTTTATTTCACATTTACATGGAGCGCATGGCCAAAGGGGTTGATGGAGTACATTTGCAATGGTGTTAGGGTGAGGCAAGTTAGAGCCCACTGCCTAGGTTGAGAAGTTTGAAGGAACACAAATTTTGATACGTGATTAGCGGGCGGGCTATCCTCCAAATCGAATTGTGGAAAAGTTGTTTTTGGTCCTACCAATTACTGCCAAGTGGAAATGTGGGACAAAGAAAAAAAGGAGTTTTATGTATCCCTGATATTGGACTTTCATGTGGAAAAATTTTTATGTATCCCTGATATTGGACTTGTGGAAAAAATTTTTTGTATCCCTGATATTGGACTGATATTGGACTTTCATGTGGAAATTTTTTTATGTATCCCTGATATTGGACTTTCATGTGGAAAAAAAGGAGTTTTATGTGATCCTTGATATTTATTGGCAATAAAATCCAAATTGCCACTGACTGTCTTTGGTAAAAAAACAAAAAAGGACCTTACGTGAATAGAATGCATGCTAGAAGATAGGGTTATATGATCAACATGTTGAAAAGTATGCATGCTAGAAGGTGACATCATTCTTATCATTAAGCAGCAATGATTTGCGGGGATGGGGGGTTACTGTGAAATATGCCCATGAAGAAAAGTATGCCTCATTAAGCAGCCCTGTTTTTAGTGTTTACGGCATTCCTGGAAGCTGGCTAAAAGCTGCTCTATATATACCCAATAGCCATAGCCCATGCTTCATGTGTGTATCCCCAGACCCAAAGAGAAAGAGAACTCAGAAAAAGTAGGCGCTTAAGATGGCAGCTTTGAAGATGGCATGCACAGCAATGCTGGTGTGCGTGATGCTGGTGGTTGCTGCTTATGTCGATGCAACGTTAACATGCGGTGAGATAACAAACTTGCTGAGTCCATGCATCGGGTATGCCATTTTCGGAGGCACAGTGCCGACAATTTGTTGTGATGGCATCAAAGCACTCAATGCCGCTTCCAACGGCACTGCAGATGACAGAGCCGCATGCAGTTGCATAATGGAAGGTCTTTCGGGTATCCCAGGAATCAACTACGACTTGGTCGGGACACTTCCTGAGACCTGTAACACTACTTGTCCCTACAAAATTACACCCACTACTGACTGTTCCAAGTAATTCTATCATCTATGTTCCCATCTTCTTAATATTGTATTATCACATGATTGAACGTACTAATTTTGTGGATTTGATTTTCTTTTCTTTTCTTGCAGGGTGGACTAAGCTGCCTATTGGATTATATATTAGTGCATTTTCTAATAAAATAAGGATGGAAATAAAGACCCAGGAAGCTAGTGTTTTGAGCACATTGATGTGTTGTATACACTATATAAAAGAAATATAGTGTCGTATAATTGTATAAGGATTGCAGAGTACGGTTCAATCTATTGAACTTTTTACATGGAAGCAATAACCTCTTGTACTGCTCCCTGATAAGATATATAGTTTTTGCAATTATAAACGTGCGCATCTCAGAAAGATCGATTCAGTACTGTCTCACCAAGTTTTCAATTAATAAGTGTGCATAAATGAGAGGAATCATTATAGCTGTCATAAGGGAAGGAACATGAACATCACCATACTAACACTTCAAACATCTTATCATGGGAGCTTCTGCGCGCAGACTCCGTTTCTTTTGTTTGGAAAAGAAAATCAAGTTCAAAAAACAAAAATCCCAAATTTCTGTTTGTTTACTTGACAGAAATTTCTCAAAATCTTAGAAAATGAAGTTCCATAAAACATCAAGACAGGAGAGAAAGAAAGAAAGATAGAAAAACCATTGGTCTTTTCTAAGTGGCCGTGGACAAAGGAGGCGGTCATATAGGTTCAGCAACTATATTTTGTGATTGTTAGTTTGTGAGCATTAAACCAAGAACAATATTATTCATCAACCTTTTAACCATTATTTCTTGACATGGCATCAATAGATTAGCGGATAAGTAAAAATTGTCAATTATTTGATGCCACATTAATAAATGATAGTTCAAAAAAGAACTATGAATAATACTTTCAAATAACAATATTTTATTAAACATATCCATGCCAAACCGTTCAGTGGATGATCAACAAGCAACACTTTAGACTGATAGTTACAGGCCACGATGCTTTCACTTGAGAATATATAAGGGCTCTTTTTGATACAGAAACTATCTTATCTTATCTTATCATTATAATTTTTTTTTTTAAATTTTCATACAAAATATAATAAACAATTTAACATTTTCAAATTTCAAAACAATAATAATATTAAAAAATAATATTCTAATAATATTTTATTCAATTTATTTAAAATCATCTCATTATTCAAACTAGCCCTAAAACTTCAGACATCAATATGGCGACGAACTAAGATACTTCAAGTTCGCGCAGTTTGCAGGGTTGTGCCCCCCCGTACATGAAAAACTTGGCAACCCACAGTCAATCAACCACGGGCCTGTATGTTAAATTTAGAAACGTATACTGAAAAGAGTACCGCGCACAGTGGTAAAAGGAGCACGAGAAGGGAACAAATAGGTATCGATTGAGGGGGAAAAAGTCCATCTTGTTTCAGTCTATGCATGTGAGTGAGGAAGAAGAATTAGCAACAAAGTTCACATGGTATCAAATTCAAACCAAATACAAAGGATAGGATGACATGATGCTAGCATCCCAACCCCAATGGGATTGACCCTTCAATCCCATACTCTGAATAAATGACATGAACATAGCAACCTTTTTTTTTTTTTTTTTACATGAACATAGCAACTAACCTAAGGGAGCTTACCCCTTTCTGGGGAACAACCCTAAGAATAAACAATTAAGAATCAATCCATCGCACAAATGGAATAAATAATAGAATAACAGAGTACCTTCTCTAGATGACTAGATGTCAAGTCTATAAACAATCTACTAGAAAGGCGTGCCATAAACAAGTCAGCAGGTCAGCAGCTTAGCAGCCAGCTTGTGTCAAAATGTGGAGCTACTTTCACTGGCAGAAAGCGAGGGGCCTTCAGACTTCACAAGAGATGATCCTTTGCCACTAATGTCAAGCCCCTGCATACGGCCAAGAGGGTCATTCTGCATCATTTCTGAGAGCGGATGAGAATTTGATTGGTGCAGTTGCTGAGTTGACATGCTAGATTGGGAATGATTGAATGGCAACTGCATGTTCTGGTGGCCAGCAGGTCCTGGGTGTTGTGGAAGAGGAAAAAATTGCGATAAGGTGTATGCCATCTGGTGCATTCCCAAGTTAAATGATTCAGAAGGGCTCATTATTTCCCCGGTGGCAATCCTGAGCCTGTCAACTTCCTTCTTCAGTGCATCATTCAGAGCTGTATGATATCAAGGGAAAATTAATACAAACCCGTGGCCCAGAAAGAGAAACAGTATTTGAGTGAATGCATTTTGATGAAGAGAGATCACTAAGGAAAAGTATTAAAACTTTTTTTCAAATATCACACTTACTGTCACGCAACTGAGCCTGCTGCTCCATAGCTTGTAACCGAAGCTTAAGCTCTGTGTTTTCGGAACTCAAACCAGTTGTGTCCCTCTATATAAGAAGAAAAGAAGTCAAGAGGTCATAATCATTGCCCAAGCAACGGTTTGTATGTCTGTTTGTGTGTGTGTGGTGTGTGGTTTTGGTTTCTTCTAACATGAAAAAATATGCATGCCAGTTAATGAAATCATAAATAGACTAATCAGCTTCCACTGTACAACGCATGACAGTCAAAATAGCTCTTATGCATGTTACTAATTGACAAGACTAACCTGAAATAGGGTTAGTTGGGCAGAAAGAGTGGTGGCTTCTGTCTGTAGGGTCTGAACCTTGCGCTCAAGTTCTTGTATGTAGCGGGCTTTCCTCTCTTTTGAGCGGGCAGCAGACTGGCGATTCGCCAATATCCTACATATATCAACTACAATGTCAGCTAAAGCTCCCAAAACACCAACAATAGAGATAATTGAAAATGAGCGGAAATGTACACAGACATATGTATCCTAATATTTTGGGGGTATGTGTGTGTCTTTAAAGCGAGTGTTTCTGAGCTTTTTTGCATGCATAACTCACAATACCACAAGAATTCAGACCATACAAGTCCATTTGAGCATGAAATTTTTTATTCCAAAACACTGCATTTCCTCATAGGATTTGATAGTAAGTTTGGGTAAATGTTCTTCAATATTGAAAAGAAGTCAACCCCAGAATCTCGACCAACAAACCAGAATATCCACATTTTATACACAGAGGAGTTTCACGGAAAAATCCTAAACTCTTCAGAAACTTTTTTTTTTTAATTATTTATTTATTTATTTTATGTCAGGAAACCTCTCCAAGATAGAACTCTTTGGACCCATCCCTGCAAAGTAAACCCCGTTCTAGTGCACCGCACTCTCAAAAGTTTCCCTAGACGGAACTGGTTAAATTGCTGGCTTTTCACTAGGGGGTGTGGCCCCAAAAGATTGTTTGCACCCATGACCATGAGGTGTTGAACCTTGGATCTTGAAGGGAGTGATACCCCAAGACCAAGGCCTTCTTATAACCCATAAGAGTCCTATTCTGTCAATCGCCATACCCCATATACAGTGATGTACCAGTTGAGGGGGATTTAAAGAAATTGGCCATATCATTGGAAAGGTGTGTTTGTGGGTAACTAAATGACTAATTGGCATATCAAACAGCATAGAGATTTTGTAAAAGAAATAAGAGTTATATATACTAGACTACTTTGAAAAAGCAGTGGGAGAATCAATGAAGCAAATTTTACCTATAAAAAAAAAGAACCAATGGAGTATATTTTAAAACAATCAGGGCAACTATTCTTTGAACTTAATTTCAAATTATTGTATACAAATTATATACGAGTGCCTTCAAAGTAGTGAGTCAAAAGTAATGAGACTCCCCTCTCAGCCTTATTGGTACAGGAAGAAATGGTCATCATCAATGCGATCTCTCATGAAGTGAAGTTAAAGTGACAAAAGTCAGTGTCAAGTTTTGAAAAGTTGGACGAATATACATATAGCTAAATGCACACATCTATGTATGTCCCAAACGATAAATTCCAAAAACTATGCAAGGTTAAAGAAAAAGCAGTAAATGAATGCCCCGTGTAGCCCAATCAAAGACATCTATTGTCCTTTGTTTACCGATCAAAAAGAAAAAAAGAACATCTTCTGTAGCTTAGAAAGAGAAATCTGACTTAACAAAGGCATGCCGTAGGAACATAGAGATCTAACCAAAACGCTATTTGGTTTGTATTTTACTCGGTGAAACATGTGACTAACTAAATTCCAAATAAAATATACATAAATATGATCATAATTTTTTTTTATAAGTTCATAAATATGACCATGTTGAGCCACAATCACACACACACAAAATACATAATTCAGAACAGAAGTGGGATCTAAGATCAATGGACACGAAACCGAGCAGTTGCACCAAACCAATAGGCTGATCCAGTAAAATGGTTCAGATTTTTTAAGATTATCAGCTATTAGATCGAAACAATGATTTCACTTTGATTAGACACGAGAAATCACTCTCTACTCCCACATTTCAGTTTTCACTTTCTAGGAAAATTGAGGACTTTAAGATAATAATTAGAGAGAAAGCGAAACCTTTTGGCACGCTTGGGATCGAGGTTCCATAGCTCAGCGAGCTTATCCGGGGGCATGGCCTTTTTGGCCTCCATAATCTCCCCAAAAACGCTGGTGGACGACGTCGTAGTGGAGGACCCATCGACGGAGCTGCTATGCCTATGCCTCGCCCGATTCACACCCCTCTCTCCTCCTCCCGCATTTCCTTCTCCGCCACTCTGATCCGTACCGAGTTTTTCGACGTCAATGTAGGTCGAGAACAGGTCATCCTCCGATCCCATCTCCTCCAGGCTAGCCGTGGAAGACCTGCCTCCTCCTCCTCCTCCTCCGTTGAACGGATCGGACGGCGAGAGATCCACCATGTCTTCAGGCAGCCGGAAGCTAGCCTCCGAATGGGCTCTCCTGTGTTGGGTCCCGCTCCTCATGTTCTCGAACATGGAAGACGTCGTCTGCGGATGAGGAGGAGCGGCATTGTTGTGGGGAGTAATGGGGTTGGGAATGAAAGTGGAATTGGCAATGGGATTCGGAGTAGGGTTTGAGGGTTGATCTTGCATTTGTGTGGACATTGACGTTGAGAATTTCTCTAAGTCATAGCCATAGCCATATACAATGTGCGTGTCAAAGACAACACCTTTTTCTTTCCGTTTTCTTCTCTTCTCTTCTCATCGTTGCAAGAAAGAGAATGATATGAGAAAGAAAACGGAGGGACCACATCTGACTTTTGTTATCAGTTATGCTAGCCATTATTTTCTCTTTCCTTTTTTTATTTCCTTTTCATCACATTCTTACATTTTACTTTAAAATAAAGTATGCTCCTTCAATTTTGTAAATGCATGACAAAATTTATTAAAACTTCTAAGATTTACTTTGAAAAACAGCCTCTTTTTTTTTTTTTTTATATTTATATTTTTAAATTAATGTTACTATCTCCCTTAATTTATACCACCCACTTTACTCATCAACGTGTCACATAACTTATTAAAAAAGTTTTAAAAATATGTATTCAATAATGCTACTCATCATCTCACGTCACACATTTTATATATTTTAAAATTATTTTTTATTTATTTTTATTACTTTTCTAGCTAGTTTGGTTATTGCAAGCTGATATGCAGAAGTGCACGAGGTTGCATTGTCTGGAGAAATCACTTTTAGGAAGCCAATCCCTTTTGGGGGACAAACATGAGTTAGAATCATGTGTATTGATGTTTAGTTTAATGAATCCCAATCAAATAATTAAGGCTGTCAAATTCTGTAGTCAACTTTACAGGTTTCTCAGAATGATTATGTTTCATTTTACACTGCAAACTTTTCCTCTACAAAATAGGATAATGATACACTAAACTCTCTCTAAAATTTGTTATACAATTATATTTTAAATTGATTATTTTATAAAAATATTTCTCATTTAAAAAAATACTGTATAAATAATTATGAAAAATGTTATATGGGGTCTATAAAATGATATTATTTTTATAAATTAATTTATAAAAATTTCCTTAATTTAAAACATAATTATATAAAGAATTATGAAAATGAATGAAGTAGATGATATTAGACAACAATAGTCGATATCAAATATCAAATTTTTTTTTTTTTTTTTTTTAATGAAGGAAACAAACAACAGAATTAATTTAATTGAGAACCATAACAAATGAACAAAAGAAGGAAATTAGAAAGGAAGGTGGTGATGAGTAGGAGTATGAGCGGTAAAGGGTGAGCCCGCCACAAACGAAGGAGAGTTACTGCTAGCATGGGCCCTTGGGGTAATTGGGCTTCTTGGTGATCTGGACATCACCCTGCCACTGCGCTCATGCCCATGAGTACCATATGCTCTTTCATCACTCCTTTTGGGCCCCTTTTCAGCCCACTTGAGCTCTGCCGGCTTCACCATGCTAGGGTACCCCCAACACCACCCTAGCTTTCCTGCTCTTTGTATGTACCTGCAGCAACATTCCCAAGCCCATATTCAGAAGAAACTAAGGAAGGCGAGACAACACAAATATTATACTACATATTTAGTTAATAAATTGACGTGATTTAATATTATATGTCATATTTACTTTATGGCATTATTTCATTACATAAAAATAATTTTTTAAATTGACGTGGCTTCATCTAATCCGTTAGATTTATTTTATAGTAAAAATAATTTTACACTATGACGAACTACATCAAGCCACGTCAGTTTATGAGATTACTTTTATGTAATCACTTTGTGGCTATAGTATTTTCCTATATATTGGATAAGCCACTATGCTACCCAAGTTTTTTTTATATTTTTTTAATATATTTAAATATCTAAAAAAAATTAATATATTTAAAATTACTTTCTTAATTATTAAAAAAAAATAAAAAAATAAAGAAGAAAAGAAAAGTGACTAGCACGGTCAAACATAAGCGCCAAAGAAGCTTTTCCCATATATATTATAGTTGCCCAACTGGCAAGTAGAAAAGACAGCAAATTAAGCGAGTCCAACACACCAAAAGTTATGGGTTTTTCATGCTTGATTGATTGCCGGCCTATTGCAAAAATTAATGTTCCATCGCTATATTGATATTTAATATTGTTTCGATCTGTCTTTCAGAGATCATCGACCCGCTAGCTAGCTAGCCGTCACTATAGCTAATGGATTCTTTATTTATTTTTTATTCAATATTGTTGAGAACCATATCATCATCCGATTAATTCATAAAGTTGATAATTTGTAATCTTAGAAAAAATAATTAATGATCAAAAGTTCTTGATCACCATCATTAAGCTGTAATATTTATATATATATATATATATATGTTACCTTTGGCTGAATCTTTTCCCTAAACATCCGAGGCACTTTCTTCCTTCTGTCATCTCTCCCATGCCTGTGCCTACGCATTGCCTGCAGTATGCTCTTCCACAAACCTGCACTCAAATGGTCTCTCGTCATCATATATCATTTTTAGTGCCTTACTTAATTTGTTAGAATAATGGAAATTTAGTAATATATGATAAAGCAGTCAATCTTCGTAGATGAAAAAAAAAATGCAATTTATCGCAAAGTACTATAGCGTCTGACCGTCTGAGTAATTAATTTCGAAGCTTATAATTAAGGAGGTGAAATTTTTTAGTACCAGGCACCGATGGCGGAAGATATAAATATAGGTGCTGCAGACAGTGCAGATATTGGAGTGAGGAATGCCAGGGCGCCTTCGTCGAACCCTCTCTTGGTACACGGAAGCCATGCTGATGCCACTCACGTCCTGATCATAAGCAAAACTACTGCGTCCATCCCCTTCCTCGACGTGCCTGAACCCTGAGTACTTCTCCAGCTTTAATGGGCTTGCAATATGGAAACGATGACCCGGCAATATTGCATGGCCCTGATGACGGCCAATTTCACCGCCGTAATGGCCGTGAAGATCCTGATCCCGACGCGGTGATCCATGGAAGTTACCGGTATTATCCCTGATCTTGACGTGATGATCAAGATCATGATCAGGGTATAACTGCAGTTGGTTGGAAGCTTGCAAGCCTTTGTTGAAATCAAGGCTGGGTGTTCTTATCAGAGCTGGTGTAGTAGCTCTTCCTTTCTTTGAGGTCTTGGATTCGGGAATGACTTCCATTGTGGTGGGTTTTTTCTTTTCTGATATTGGTTTTGAGTTTTGGCTCACTTCTGCAAGATCTTTGAAAGTAAGGTTGACGGACTCATCTGGGATTCCCAGATACAACTCCTCAAGTTCCATTCTCGCCTTTGCCAACGTCGCAACATCCCCCATATCGCTGTACGTACTGTTTGATGAGCAGAGAATTAACAGAGAAGTACTAGAGATTTGGATGAAGATGAATTGTTGAAAGAAGACAGCGATCGAGGGGTTTTTATTAGGTTGAGACTGAAAATGGATCGAGACGATGATAATAAAGCCAAGCTACAAGGCCGGTCTTGGACATCATGCAGTACAAGATTCTTTTCTACCCACAAGACAGCAAAGAACATGTCAAGATTAACTAAATTAATACAATTTGATCGATTACTATCTCGCTACTCCAAGCTAGGAAAAAACGATATTACTTATTAATATTCATGTGCAACATGATTGAACCAGTGAAATTTGGACGCGTTGCAACTAAGGCCTCTCGTTTGTTTTTATATATTTTCTCAATTCATCTCATTTGATTATTTTTCTTAATCATTATTATTTTTTAAAATTTTTATATAAAATAAAATAAATAATTTAATTTTTTTAAATTTTAAATTAAAAATTATATTAAAAATATATTTTAATAATATTTTATTCAACTTTTAATTTTAATTCTATCTCATTTTGAAAAACAAACAGTGAGAAAAAATAAAATCTCCGAAAATAAATGTGTGGGAATTAATTAAGCAAAACATGATGTTCTGAAATATCCCTACATTAATTGTGGTAATTTGTTAACGATTAGGGCTGGCTGGCTCTCATAAAATTTAAAAAAATGGCTGGCTGGCTGGCTAGCCATTTCTCGATATCGGTGAAATCAACGAAAATGAACTGAACTTATAAATTCATAACTAATTAAGAAAGAATCGTACGTAGTACGTACTTGGCATTAATTAATCTCGATTAATGAGACAGATCGACATAAACCCGATCGACGAGATTTTCCGCGTTTGACATCATGATGATGAGTATATTATATATAATTTATTATTATAATAAGTGACTATTTAATTATAAATAATAATTTTATTATTATTTTTTCTTTTAAATTTGTTAAGTCTTATTTTATCAAAAAGTCTTTAAAACTCTTAAATATTTAATAAAGGATTATGTTTATCAAAAGGTCTTTAAGATCATTGACTATTTAACGTGTAGCTCTCTTGTAGAATTTAATGAAGAATCATATTTTACCAAAAGGACTTTAAGAGCCCCGTGGCGCACAGGAATTATCGTCTCTTTTTCATATTTTTTTTTGTTTTGATAGTATACTAATACAATATGGATGCAGACCAATACTCATACTTTACTAAAGTTTAAATTTTTTTTAATCTTTTTTTTTGTCTTTTTTTTAATCTTATATTTTCTTTTTCCAAATAAACAAGTCATTGACTTTTTATTTAAATCATTATATCAGGTACACCCTAGAGCTAATTAGACTGTTCCCTAATGTGTGTATATATATATATATATATAGAGGGCGTATTTAGCTAGGCAGTTCAAAAAAATAATTATGACATTATAAATGAAAAAGGGTGAAATTGAAGTCGATCTGCATGCGCGCAATTGTATTAGGTAACAACATTAATATCATATATTATGACCATAATTAATTTGCGCGCGCATGCATGCAGCAGGTTTATATATTTTTGAGAGAATTATAACAATGTACTACTGAATTAATTATCTATCAGCAGCCTTGTACAAATTTTAATTTTAAATAGATCATCTCGCACACGTCTTTATAAAAAAAAGTATATTTTATCTTAAAAATATATTTAAAAAATTATTTTTTATTAATTAAGTAGAACCACTTTTTTATCGTGTTAACTTGCGAGCAAGAAGAAGAAAACAAATGTTCGGCCGGACCTTTTAAAAACTAGTGGCTAGTAAAAGGTGATTTTTTTTTTTCTTTTTTAGTAGTGATCTGGCGGTGAAAACGTGTGTGTACGTAGTGTTGCTAGCTAGATAGGTAGGTGACGTGGATGGATGAAATCGAGGCTACATATGTATAGCTTTTGTGTACGTACGGTTGTATTGTTGATCATCCATATTAATTAGACTATTAGAAAAACAAAGCTAGCTAGCTAATAGCTATCGTATTGGCGCGTTCCACGTACCAATATTAATAAATCCCATTGATTATTATTATTATTTTTTAAATCCAATTAATTATTAGATGTTACAACACATTACTACTACGTAGTTTCATTGATCGAGACTAGCTACGACAAAGTCTGCATGATGACTTAAACCCAAGGAAAATAATATTAATATATATATATGCCATGCCACGTAATTAAGTACGTACCTAGCTAATTATAATTAGCTTATTTGATGCTCGGCGGCATGACTAGTTGCCATGCATGCATGCATGCATTAAGTACGATCCTAGCAAGCTAGCTTGATCGTATCTCTTTCGTTAAAATTAGACGTCGCCTCTGATCAAGCATTTAATGCTAGCTTGCCAGTCCAAGGTTGTGGTCCTGTGGATAAAATATATCTATCTCCTCAATTGCTACATCAATTCATTCAGATCATGATCTGCACCAATGCTACTGACTCTAATTGCCTATATATACTTCTCAAGATCGTTGTCGAGACACATTTTAAATGATAGAAGAATCCATTTAAAAATGCAATTCGTCAAGTCACTGTGTGATTAAGGATGGCAAGAATTAAGATGACGAGTATAAAATAAAATAAAAAGAAGAAGAAAAATGACATTAATTCACGCTCGAACAAATTTACTTTCATTAAAAAAAAAAAAAAACAACCTACACTTTTTAGTGAGAAAGTGAGAGAGAACCCAAAAAAAAAACTCTTCCTCATGGCTGCAGATGGCCGATTTCAGTCTCTCGTGTGATAACCCTCGTGAAAATTAATAGAAAATATCAAAGAAAAAAAATAATGAAAGAAACTATTGATCTTCATGGAAGAACGGTTTCAGTGCTCTGAATAGAACTCATGAAAACCCTCCCACCACCTTTAAATTTTTAATACTCTCAAGCTCCCAAAAACTTAGCTGCAGGGCCCCCCTTCATCAGAGAGGCCGGGTCTCTCACTCTCTCCACTAACTAATTGCGGGTGTATGCAGGAATCGAGACTACCCTGTTGCTCACATGTCAAGGTTGGGATCCTTCTTTGCTTCATAAAATCTTCCAATGGAAGGCTAGCCGCTTGAACAAGGCTCTGCAGGCTCATTCCTGGTACCTCCAGATCCAGTTGCATGTCTTCACGTTTGGGATGACAATTCAGGTCTATTTGTCCATTGCCGATCTCAGCAAACTCAGCTAATTGATTTCTGCTGTGGCTTTCTTCATTACCGGGATAATTCATAGGCAACAGTCCATCTCTTGATGGACCATTCGTTTTTGATTCATCCCTAATGTGGTTTTCATCCTTCTGGCCAGTCTCTGCTTCGCGTTCTGATTGGCGTTTCTTCTTGCGCAGCATTAGGGTTTTAAACCTGCGCTTTACGGTCATGCACACATTGCAAGTACATGTGGGCTTGTGCTTCCCCTTCCCACTTGGGGGCTGGATGCACACAATACAAGTGCAGCCAGGGCGATGTCGGGGATGTTTGGTGGTGGCTCCAACTGAGGGTTCACCCGAATTACCCACATTATCTCCCAGAACTGCAGCACAGGCTAAGGCATCCAAGCCAGAAGGCTCACTTTCTTGTACTGACATATGGCTTTCTGCACTTCTCCGCCTCTTGAAATCTGAGGAAGATATATTTATAGGGCTGAAAAGATTCAGGAAGCATTTTGGAACTCTATTATGGATAAAGATTGTAAACTTTGAATAACAGTATAAAAAGTGGCACCATGACTATTTCATGGATCCATCATACGACTGACTTGCAACGAACTTATGTTTTGCACAGTATAACATACAAGAATACCGCCCATCTGTTTTTCATTGTCATAATATGCGCACAAACAGATAAGCATGTGAAAACATTTATCTAAAACCCATAGACAAGCTCAGGTCCTTTTCATGCCTCCATATACAGCCAATACACACAGATAAATTCATCCAAACACTGTACATGCATTCACCAAGTTTTTAAAATAAATGTATGTATTCTCAAAACGTAGTGGACTACAGAACTTATATTATTAAAAGATAAACAGAGGCCGGGGGTCATACCTTTCCTTACTCTCAGAAGATTAGCCAATTGCTTCAGACTGATCTCCTCTGGAACAGAGCAGAAGCACCTGTGAGCACATTCCAAACGTTAAGGGTATAAATTATACAGGAAGCGACTTTCATCCAAGTAAGGTCTTCAAAGGAGGAGCAGAATCACGGAATAATGTTAGACCTGTTTGAATCCCAAACATTTTCTGAACACGTCCACTTTGGAGGGAGAAGAACATCCACAGGCAACCTTCGCCATTTGGAGCAATCGTCACACTGAGCCCATTGCACTGGTCCCCTGGATGAAAGTCTTATATTCAGTGCAAGAAAAACAAAATCATTACTAGATCAAGTGCACATGTTCCTCAACACGCACACAGTGATCTGAAAAGGAATTGGGATTGGGTCTTCAAGTCCCCTATAGGGTCTATATTATTCTTCATGTGCTCATGAGCTCCAAATCAACTAGAAATGGAAAAAAAAAATTAAAGAAACATCACAAAATAGAAGTATACATATGAGAGAGAGAAGGCCGAATCATATTTGCCCTGCTGTAGGGAGTCCTTTCCGAAATTCTCGAAAGCCTGGGCCAAACCCAGGCCACAGAGTGGGTTTGGAAATAGTTTTCAACCAGCAATGGACCCACATCCGCTGGAAATCCTATTTGTTTTTTTTTTTGGTTTCTCAGTAAAGTAGAATTTTATTAATGAGAAGATTCCAAAATGGAAAAGGCAAAAATCTGCATAGAAAGTTTCCAATGCGTTGTGTTACACCTTTTACATTCAAATTTTAAAAATGGCCCTAAAAAACTATCCTTCCCAATCCAAACTCACATAAAGCAAATAGAAGTTGGTATTTACTTCTTCTATTTAAAAAAAAAAAAAAAAGACAAATTGGCATATTAGAAAATTAATAAATTATGTCCATTGACTTTCCAGAGTAAATATTTTGGGACATCCCAAAATAGAGACGTGGACATACAATGTGGTATGGAGAGTGAACAACAAATGTTCAAACAGCATATCTAACAAATTGAATAAAGCTCTACCAGCATGCTTGAAATAGAACGCAATGAATATCAAGTAAAATACTACGAAGATCCACTTAGAACTGTGTTAATTTACCTATAGAGCACTGTTAACTAATATTGCATACATCCTTACCTAGAAGGAAGGGCGGTGAATATAGTCCTCTTTCCAAAAACCGGTGGTTCCTGAATTACATGAACAACAAATCAATAATCACACCAATTACCTAGAGATTCCATAATAAAACCATTTGAGTATTCATAAGTTCACCTACCTCATAACAATAAGCAAACGACAAGACTGATCACAATATACTTACATCATATTCTTCAAACTCATGGTCCTCAATTGTAACAATGCTTGGCTTCACACATGAAGGTGGACGGAGCAAGTCTTGTGCTTCTTCCCATGTAAGTCTTAGCTCCAGAGCCTCTTCACTATGCATTAACAGCCTTTTACTTTTAAAGCCAATATTTCGAGTCCTCTTCTTCTCTCGAATGTGCATTGGTTGCTGTGGTGAATCTTCATTTATCCTGTCTCCATGGTTATCACATTTATTCAACCCGATATCTCCCTCCCCTAAATGCAAATTTTCACAGAGAGCATTTAAGTGAGGTTCCTTGCTTCCTTTCATTGTTTGAAAAAGCCCAGAGTAGCCACTTCCTGAAGGCAGACTCTCAATAACACCAGCAAAGGAAGTTTCCCTAGAAGGCGTGCCATTAGGAAGGGCAGACATCTGGGCATCCTGTCAATTTAATAATCACGTATAGATAATATGTCAGTTTCCAAGATGCATTAAAGAATTAAGATGTTATCTGAAAGTAAGAGGATGTAGTTGGGGAAGTATAATACAGCTAAAAAGCTAGACCTGTGCATCTGCAGTGTTGGATGCCTTTCGAAACCCCATGACAAGTTTGCCTCCAGGATCTATCCGACTAAAAGTTACTGTGCAGAAAAGGAGAAAAATAGTGAAACAAACTGTTTTTTTTTTTTTAAAGTAGAATAATGAAACAAACTGTAACACATACTTTTCTATTTTACAATAGACTAAAGTTTGCAAATGATACCTCTTTAAATAAAATGAACTAATTTCTCAAAATTCCCTAAGATAGGCCAAAAAATGTCAGGTTGAGATAGAACTAAAATAAGAACTTCGAAAAATGCACCTCATGATCGCTGAGGCGAAAATTTAAACATGAATGTTAAAAAAAACTTGTGCCTAAACCAATTTGTATACCTCATGAACCATATCCTATTGCAGAACGCCATGTACCAGTGAAAGAAGGCTACATAGATACGCTTAAATTACATTGCAAAGGAATTTAAACGTACAACTATGAAAAAAATCTACACTACACATCCTTCCACAAAACAAGTAATTAACGAGGATAAAGATAGGTTAAGCTGGCCATAGCCCTTTAAATCATTCCCTGCCTTATAAAAAGGTCAACAGTTCAAAACTTCTAGGATGGCTCCCCCATCCCACTGTCACCAACCCCCCCACAACAACACCCAAAAAAAAAAGAACTATTTCTTGAATTTTGAGATGTCTCACTACAGCAAATTAGTTCCTTAAGTGCTTTCTTTCAGCCTTCTATGCAAGTATTGTTTAAAGATTGAAAAAACTAATTTTTATGAAAAAAAAAAAATTTGGTGTGGCTGAAATACTTTCCTCTTCATGCCAACAAGGTTCAAAAGTGAATCCCAATATGATGTACAAGCGTCTCACAATTAGCTTAGTGTACAATCAGAAAGAATAAAATAATCACATGAGATATAGAGAAAATCCATGGACTAAACATAGTCCTCTCTGCCAGAATATATTGAAGCATACCTGTGTCACCCGCTTGTAATTGCATGGACTGTATGCAAGGGGTAACACCCTCTAAAACATACATCCTGCTGTTGTTATTAGGCCAAAATCTGAACTGAAATGTCCACTCATTCCCCTTCACATCTTGAATCCTTAAAGGCAGGCCTTCTGATTGAAAAATAGGAGGAAAATACGCCTGCGTTGACTTTCAGTTTATATACATGGCCAGGAAAAAGAAAGGAGAAGTAAAGGAAGCGAACTTCTAAACTTACTTCAGCACATGCTTTTGGGAGAACCAAACGACCAATCCGACCAGCATCACTCGCACTGAGTACTTTCTCGAACAATGGCACAATAGTGGAATTCAAACTTCGAAAATAATAAGTTCAAGGGAAACAGTACACTTGAATCAATGGCTAAACAATAAAATACATATCATAAACAGAGAGAAAAGGATGTAAAAAATCATGGATACTCTCCGGATAATTGCTCCAGCTCTTGGTCAGTAATTCTTGGCCAGTAACGGGGAAGTAACTGGTTTTTTCCCCGTCCTTCAGCAGGAGGCCTAGCGATTCGCATCTGTGCCACGCTTTTATTTGTCTCTAAACTTACAGTGAGGGTAGTTTTTGTGGGTTTGGGCAGTATTGGGCGAGATCTTTTCCCTTGTTGGATGGGAGAAGGTGTTTTGCTCTGTTCCCTTCCATCTACAACCCCACCAGAAAAGGGAAACACAAAATTTGGAGTTCCCAAGGTCATATTCAAAGATGGCTTAGCTAGTGACTCATGCATATCTTTGCCCTCCAATATTTGTGTACTATTGTCTGGTTTGGAAAATGGGGCTGATCCAATGGATGGCTGAGTCACATTCGAAAAGCCTAGGCCAACTTGAGATGCATTTACTTCACCTCTCTCAGATTGAGGCAAGAGGTTTGGTTCATCAGCTTCCATGATTTTGCACAACTGCATAAGTCTTCCCTCATCATCACCGACCAATCTTTTCTCAAAAGGACTGGAGAGTGAATCGCCAGCATTATTTACCATTAATAAACCAAATCCATTAGAAAGTTCACCCCTCCAGATCTGCATAAAAACAACAATCAAACTCTGCAAAAGATATAGTCTGACAGTCTTATAACCAACTAGTCTATTAGCACTCTGAAATGCTTTTTACACCCTATACATGACAAAATGTGAGTCAAATGGCATGGCTGGTTAGCATCCTCAACAGATGATATTATCAGGCTATCAGCAACATGTAAGCAAGTCAGACACTTAGCAAAACATCAAGTTAGAAATAAATTCAAAAGGGAGCAAAAGGTCCTTCCCATGACCATTTTAACCACATCCATGACCCTAAACATGAATGACTGATGAGCAACAGTTCCTCTTACATTTCTGCAAAGGGGAAGGTGAAGAGAGAAGGAGGCGAGAAAGAAGAATAGTATGCCAATCAAATATTTAACCCACTGTCAATTTGAATGAATTCTGAAGAAAGAGCAATAATTACCAGTACTACTATATATACAAAAATCATCATATTTGCAGCTATAGGCATATCGACACAACACAAGCCAAAAGCAAGACCATCAGTAATTGAGATAAAATGCAACTGTTTAACCCATGTAAACATCATTGAATGGAGCACTACAGTGATAAATTGTGGTAGTTCATACCGGATAAATTCCAGAGCTTTTCACACAGCTATTACACCCGACACCCCCAAAATCAAGGTACTCATACGAACGCTCAGATATTATGCAACCACAGTGGATTCGCTGCCATGTAAATTGAATCAAATCAAAATCTCAACAAGAAAAATAAAATAAAATAAAAGCTTTAGCCAAAAAAGGAAAGGCACCAATTTAACCTTACCTTGTTGCATAAACTGCATTCCCTCCAACCAGTTTCCTCTAAGTGGAACATATCACAGAAAACCAGATCCTCATAGGCAGATCTAAGTAGAGAAACCACATCAAGAATAAGCTAATAGGAAAATATTGAAACCATAATGAAGAAAACAATATATTATGTTCTAGTGTTAATCTTTATATCACAAGCTAAAATAGAAATATAACAGTTCATAGTTTGGAGACCATCTAATTTCTGTCACCATGAAAATTAGAGGTTGAATTTTGAAAATGGAATTTACACAGAGTAGAAATAAAATAAATGGCACAAGTCTTGATTTAACTAGACATACGACTCATTTGAACCCATATAAAGTTTTGCCACGAGCAGACTCTCCATTGGGCAAATATTGCATTCATTAGATATAATCATCCTGATAAATATAACAGATTTTCATTTGGCTGTGGCCCACAGAAATTTTCGGACCTTAAAACGTAGCTAATCTGTTTAGCTAAGTTCAGCATATAGCAACTAATGGAACACATAAATCCGGCAACTCATGGACATAGCCACTGATTAATTACAGTTAAATTATGAGCCGTGGTTACAATCTATAAGCTGCAATTGCAGATTTTCTTTTACCATTGATAAATTTGCATAGATTTCAAGCGTAAGATAGAAATTTTGAGCAAGTCATAGCTAGTTTGGCTACTTTACACAATGGAGTAAGGATCAGTTTGATTGTCAAATTATAGGTTTTCTAATCACGGCGGCATTAGTTTCTCCTTGTAGAAAATCCAACAAACACGAACATTACAGCTTTCAAGTTTCTAACAAAAATAGAACAGCTCCAAGATCAACACAGGGAGTCAAATCACTTGTCTAAGAAAAAAACCCAATAGCACACAAGTTCAGCACGTCACAAAAACCCACGATTGCCCTTTGCATAAATCAAATCAGCCCCAGATAAAATCAAATTGAATTCCAAGAGTAGAAGCACAAGACGAAAACGGTAATTACCCGCAGTTGTGACATAGATCGGCGAATCCACCGGATCCTAAAGGCCAGCCTCTCTTCCATTCGTGCGTGGAGGTAGCTCCGCACGAAGCATTCATGCAAATCTTGGACCCCATTAAGCCAAAATCAAAGTCTTCGAACAGAGCAAGACAGAAATCTAAATCAGAACCCTAAAACCCCTTCTGGTCAGGACCAAAAGTTTAATCAAACAAATCATCAGTAGCCAGAGCACACACACATGTACACTCTCCCTCGCACACGCACGTACATCCGCGCAAACGTTCTGAGATTCGACGGTGATTAAAGAAACAGTGCAAACTACAGAACTAAGAAAGACACCAACCTCGTCCAAATCCTCGAAGAACCCAAATCTTTAAGTGCTCCTCCCATTCAGATATATAACGAAAACAAAAACCAACTCATTTATCTTTCACCCTCGTAACACTCTATTTTCCCAACCAGTAGCAGTAAAATACTGCTCTACGAAAGTCGAACTGAAGAACAACGGAGTGGTCAACTCGGCGGATATGGCGGCGCTTCCCGCAGAGCGTTGCGCTTACGGCGGTGGTAATTAGGAGTCTTTTACCCAAGAAAACGTGGATTTGGGGGAGAGAGAGAGGAGAGAGAGTGCATGCAAGGGAAACAGATTGCATAAAATGCATGCACGACACTTGAAGACACGCCGCTTGACAAGTAGTCTACCGCTCGTGCTCTCTCTCCGTGCTTCTCTCTAATTTCTTTCCTATCTTACTTTTCGGACAGTGATACGATGACCCGCTGGTTTCGTTGGGGTGCGTGACCTTTCCAATCGCATTTTAATTTTTAGGTTATTGTTATACAGATCCTTGCAGTGGCCCACAGTTGAATTTGCTAGGAAAAAATACCTCATAACTCAAAACCTCGCATCATATCCGTTTCAATTCGACACGTGTACTAATTATTGTGTATTCTCATCGTCGTAGTTATCGCTATTAAAATATTAATTATATAGATTTCAAAAAATATATATTAATTATATAGTATATTGTGATATAATAATAATAATTATTATTATTTAAAAAAAAAAGATAAATATTTTTTGAATTACCTAATAGTTTTTTAAAATTTAATATATAAATATATTTAAAGAAAATGATAAATTTTTAACTTTTTATAACTATATTTCTAATAAAGGGCAGTTATATAAGACAAAAAAATATCAACTTACAACTATTTTAATATAGAGTGAAAATTGATTTTATAAAATTCACATTTATTTTTATTAAAGTAATATGATTATATTGAAAGAAAATTTATTTATAAGTTTTGTTTTTTACACCTAATACACTGCTTATGTGAGAAGTTTTCACATCTTTTTTTTTATTTATTTTTCCCTTTTTTTATATATAAGTTTAGACACTATAGTAAAAACCTCACGTATGACGAAAGTAAACCGTGATTACAAAAAAATGAAACTTTATACTCAATGCTATTTCAAAGAAACCCTATACATGCCTAGCGTCTCAATAAAGGAAGGCCTAATTTATCTATTTTCAAAATTCCTTTCAGCTTATGCGGTAGATCCCATAATTCGTCCAAGTTCTTGATGATTGAGTATCCAGTCCAACCAAAAAATCAGCACCGGCATTACACTCCTTGAATATATGACTAATAATAGCCTGTCGACTTGAAAGAATCTCTAGGATCTCATCCCAAAAATCCTCCAGGTACCAAATTCCACAGCGTTTTTCTTCCAACCAGTTCACCACCAGCATGGAATCCGATTCCAATTCCACTTTCATCAAACCCATTTCCTTACAATACTGTAAACCATAGAGTAAGGCCATAAATTCCAAAGCATTGTTGGTACCGTGTCCTAAACCTGTCAAGAAAGCCAAGAACATATTCGCTTTGTTATCATGAATAATACCACCCGCCCCCATGCTGCTAGAATTGCCTCGACAGCTTCTATCAACATTCAATTTGATCCATCCCTCAGCCGACTTTAGCTATTTCACAATGCGCACCTTCTTATGTTTGGGCTCAATAAAAGGAATAGATAGCTCTTCCAACACCCGTACATCTCCCACCTGTATTTTCCTCCCAGCTTTTAATCTCATTCCAACCCAAGATATTGCAGCTTTAATTGAAATCCATAAGGCTTCGATTAATACCACTTTTACTTCCATTCTTGCTTTGCAACGCTATGTCCATAAGGCCCAAGTTACAATAGATGGAATGAGCCCCATTAGGCTTCCTTTTTGTGAAGAATGAGAAGTTTTCACATCTACTATATTAAAAAATTATCGAGTGTTTTAGTTTTTTAAAAGTTATAAATTATAATGGGCCATACTTTGTGTTGACATACTGTCTTATGTGTAGCATAACTCTTATATTGGTTAATTACAAAATGAATTATAACAAATTTAAAAATATATCGTTACACATTATTAGAGTAAATTTATTCATCATTTCTTTTCTTATCATCTCATGATGTGATATTGATAAATATAATTTACCTTTCATAGTGTGATAGAGACTATAGAGCCTTAATTAACTTTTCCTTTATAGTTTGGCATTGGATTCTTATATGTGTTTGACATTGCTATATATTATCATAATAAGTTGACTTTGTGTAAAATAAAGCAACACAAATTGTACATCTTATTGCAAAAAGTCAATATATTTTGCATCGCTTGGCTCGCTCCTAATTATATAAACTCATGGGTTGAATTTGCTAATGACACTCTCCAATGATTCTGTTTATCTCCATAATTTGCACACTGAGAGAAATTCGTACGCAGGAATTATGTGGTATTTGATTTCAATGATTTTGGGCATGGAGAACAATCTCATAATTTGCATTAAATTTGACATTATGAGTATAATGAGATGAGAAGTTCTACAATTTTAAAGAAATTTTTTAAAAGTGAAGCATAAATTATTTGCGTCGCTTCACGTGATAAGTTAGATTTACTTTACAATAAAAATAATTTTAAAATCTGACGTATCATATTAAGACATGTTAATTTATAAATTTATTTTTATAAAATATATTAAAGTATTTAAATATTTAGCAAGGGCTTGATCCTTACCGTATATCTTAAAATTTAAATAAATTAATAAAACCACGTGACACACGAATAAAAAAACAAAAGTACATGTGAAGGAGGCCGAATAACGTCTACATAGGATAAACATGACAAGAAGTTGCAGGTGCATGCATCGCGCGTGGCATGCAACAACATTTTGTACTCATTGCGGGTGCATGCATCGTGGCATATCTGAAAGCCTATTACCAGTCGAGAAACATGACAACAAGTTCCTAGTTATTAGAATAAGGAAAACAATAAACATTTAAATTGTTTTCCCAACATAATAGCATAGAAAAGTATTACTATTTTATAAAACTCTATAAAAATATCCGCATTTTAAAATATAGTTGTGTAAATAAAAGTGTAAAAAATTGTGTATCTATAACTCAATGTTTGAATATGATAGAGGCATATTTGGATAATAAGATGGGAAAAAGTTTTATAAATAGTAATAAAATAATTTGAGAATAGTAGTAAAATAGTTTGAGTTACGATTTTTTATTTGGTATTAGAAAATAAAATAAATAAAAATATTATAAAGTTAAAAAATTGTTTTGTTATAATTTGTTAATATTACTTTTTTTTTTTAATTTGAAAAAACAGTATGTTTTTTGTATTTTATCTTTAAATCTAGAAAAATTATAATGATTAGAGGAAAAAAATCAAAAATCAAAATTTCAAGCATGTGATTGACGATCATGATATTCAAGGAATATATCTCGAGTCTTTTGGGAAAAATACATTTACATCATCATTCCCAACTAGAGCACCAGAGAAATCAGATTCTAATTGAACTTCCAACTACTGTAGCCTCCAACAAAGTTCGAACCCATCCAAGATAATGAAAATCAGTTATATTTTCTTGTAAATTAATACACACTTAGAGCATTAATACCCACTCACTTGTGGCAAAGAAATATTATATTCCATCAGAATTTCATTATAGAGGCCCCAAAGCAAAATACATATATATGAGCTAAACTAGAGAGAATAAATTAAAATTACTATTGTAGAAAAACTAGGCAATCTCACTCTACCAAACAGATCATAAACCAATCAAATCATGTTGGGGAAGTTTGAGCAGTAAAAGAAAAAGAAGCATTATGATGCCAATTACTGCTCCAAAAAACTTATTAATCATCAGCTAATTATCCATGGATAGTTCTTGATAAACTCGAAAATTATTGCAAGAGATAGTTCTTGATAAACCAGAAAATTCTAATGAAATCCTTAATTATTTACTTAGTTATTAGCTTGAGTAGAAGATAAAAAAATACATACTAATTTCTACTAGTTAACATAAAAATGGAGGCCTAAACATAATTGAAAAGTGATTCAAATAGAGGAAGAAGTATAGTTAAAACTATAGCAGAACCTTTTTGCTTAAACTGTACAGCATGGAACAAAACAAGGCCTCCAAGAAACATGCACGAATTATGCATGTTTCTACCTTCCCTCCACTTGGTTACACACCCAACTAAACAAGTATTAGGGAAAATATGTAAGGACAGATGAGGTTGGAAGACACCATGACAGAATTTGTTGCAGAAAATTTCAGAACTTGGAAGTGTGTTTACTGCTATCTTTTTAGGTGCTAAACGTCAGCTAAGAGAGGGAAAAATGATGGAGTTTTAAACTAAACTGAACTTAGTCTTCTTACAAATGAAATTTGAGCCAAAGTTCCAGCCTTGTAGAGTGAAGATATAAGCTAAAAATGAAGGGGAAACTGCTGCAGCACAAATAGAAAACATCACAAATTTCCTGATATACTCTTTTTTCCCAAGCAATATTGAGACAATGCAATGTCATCATCTTAAAAAAAAATTGCTTATAGGGAAAAATCATTTAAAAATGTAATGCAAGTCATTAGATTAAAATTCATGAGCAAAGAGGGTATGGCTACATCCACATTAGAAACAAAGACTGTAATCCTTCCCCTTCACAGGAGTATCACTGCTAATATCTTTTTCCTTCAGTAGTAAGTGTTAAAAAAAAGATTAAATCATTTCCATGGAAGCTCAGAGGGTGGTGGTGATCCAGGATGCATCAACAAAGGGTGAAAGCAGGCTAATTTTCTCGCAATTTCCCAGCCTAATTTTGTTGGGCTTACGAAGCTGCAAATATCTAAAACTACAATGAGATCCGATCCAAGTTGTTTACCTCTATGTGTAAAGCAGGCTACGATGCTAATATATAGTGAAGTGGCCGAGGAAATTTTTATTTTATTTTTTTTTGTGTGTGTAAACAAACCAAAATGGATTTCTATACTATTAATAGTCAAATTACAGAGAGAAACTCACTATACTGTTAGAAGCATCTTGAATTTAATCACCAACAAATGTCAAGGGAAGTGCATCGAAGTGAAGTTTGATGATTAAAAAGGTCAATAGATAAAAGGTATAACATACTTGGGCCATGAATCCTTTAATTATTCGATGAAAATGTGATCCCTTTGCAAAGGTTTTCCAGTAGACTTTCCAATGCCCTTCTCTTACAGTAGAACATCATAATAACATGACTCAAGATTATTCAATTATAAGTCTTCCAAATCCAATGAACCCACCCACTTGAAATATAATCTGAGCCAATTATTCATAACATGATAATAGCAACCACTTAATTTAAGAAGTGTTCAACTCCATACATGACATACATAACTATGGAATGAGGGCTTAAATCATAATCAAAATTGAGAAATTCTATCATACCTGTACAGAGTGCCAGGAAATTCTCTGCCGTCCTAGGAACAACATCAGCAAACACCTACATATTAATCAAATAGAAAGAATAGGTTAAATTTGAAAATACTCCTAAAGGTTGGTACCATATGTAACCACAAAAAGAACCCACAGATCTTTATCCAAGCTAAATAGGCTTCATTATCATAAAACACATTAAAACTAAATCTAACCACTTTAAAGCTTTTAAATTGATTAGAGCATTTGGAATAAAAACCATGCAAGCCTAAATCCTAATATTCATTCAAGCAGAATATCAACTCAAGAAATTTATTTTCATTTAAAAAAAAAATCTTTCAAATCCCAAAGCTCTTCGAAATACTGGCCAAAAAATTTGTATGTTTGATTAATAAGCTTATAGCGGCATAACCCACAAAACCCTAAACCCTAACTACCCAACCATGCTGTCTCTCAACTCAAGAAACTTTGGTTTGGATTAAGACAAGACTTGAAATAGTTTGTGAATAGTAAAATATAATCTTTTTAGAATAATATTATTATTGTTTTAGGAATTAAAAATTTTGAATTGTTTATTATATTTTGTGTGAAAATTTGAGAAAGTTGTTTTGAAATTTGAAAAAGTTGAATTATTTATTATATTTAGTGTGGTAATTTGAGAAAATTATTTTGGGATTTGAAAAAAAAATTATTATATTTAATGTAAAAATTTGAAAAAATTGTAATGATGAAGATGAAATGAGTTGAGATAAGTTGAGGAGAGTTATGAAAGACTGAAAATCAAATTTAAAAAACACGACAAAACCACCAACAAATTGGAGAGGCTTAAAACCCTATAAGTAGATACATAAGAAGAATAAGGAGACGGCGCAGAAATCGCATCGTAGAGACGACCTTGCTTGCTCTTGAATCAAACTTAATGGAGAAGGAGGGGGTGGCCGTAGAGGTGAGGTGGTGGTGGCGTGGTGGGGCCATTGGCGACGGGCTGTGCACGGCGGAGGCTTGAGGGAAAAGAGGGATTGGGGAGAGAGAGGGGGGGAGGAGGGGAAAGAAATGAGGGTTGGAGGGAAAGAAATGAGGGGAACGTAACGCTGGGGTTTTAAATTTTTTTTAGCATTTCCGGTGCTTTTGAATCGCCGTTAATAAGCTTTAATTGTCAGCATATGTTCTTACGGCAATAATTTTTGCCTAAATAGTATCTCTTGCGGTGATTTTTTATAATCGACAAAAATTTAATGCTGCTACAGTTAAAAACACTTTGTTACGATGACAAATATTGCCGCAAAAAGTGAAAAAATCGCCGCAAAAGTGAATTATTCATTAATCTGCTTCGTGATTTCCCACTTCACATTGGACATTAAGCGGCGACTTGGAATTCACAGGAAATAAAAATTATTTTTTTTGCAACGATTTTAAAATCACTGGAAAAGCCTGATTATTATTTGCGGCGATTTTTAAAGTTAAAAAATAGCTGCAAAAGCCCACTTTTGCAATTGCAGCGATTAAAAAACCGTTGTAACAAGGTTTTTAATATGCCAATGACTTTTTTCGCCACAAAAGTGAAAAATCGTTGCAAAAGACCAATTTAGTATTTGCGGCGAATATGTCCGCAATTAAAGG
>QEOT01123935.1:5915-104155 GCA_003123785.1 Pterocarya stenoptera | reverse complement strand
AAAAAAATACATATAAAAAAAATACTAATATAATTAACGATATCTCATAGCCGGAACTACAGTGTTAGGAGTGATGACTGTAGAGCTACTTTTTTTTTTTAATTTTTTTATTAAGGACTTACATAATTTAAACTTGTACTTAACATTCCTTACTTTTCAAATTTCTCGAACATTATGGTAGAATTTATACTTAGAATTATAAGAAATGTCAATCCGATTGTATATATAAAAGGTTGGTTCCCTTTTCACTTGCATATATGGTACGTACAATTAGCTTTCCTAGATCTCTCTTGATCGTCACTTTAGTATTTTTATTTTTTGAAATCCTCTTTCTTCTTGAATTATTTTTGGAGGGAAGCTAGCTCTCTAAAATAATATCAAACTGCTACCTTCCAAGAGAGACCTTCTAAAAATTGAGCGATTATTCATGATAAGGGTCGTTCAGGGTGTATCGGCCATGCAGCCGTACCCTGACGGAGTGATTCTAAGGCTGATCAGTAGACTGCATAGTATACTGAAAAAATGCTGAAGATGCTAAAGGTTCCAAAGATTGCGATTCTCTTTGTTTCGATGTTTTCAATAACTAAAAAAAAGAGCAACTATTGCTTTCAAACAAAGTAATAATTATTTTCCACTGTTTGTTCTTTGACATTTTGACAATTTTCTTTTTGTATTCGATTATCTGAACATTTGTTTTTATTTTTATTTTTTTTATCACTATTCGAAATTATTTTGAATTTAAAATAGAAAGCAAATTAATTTAAAAAGGCGTATATATATATATATCCACAATCATCGCTTTAATTAAATATTTCTTTGGCCGGAAATTATTGCTTTGATGAGGAGATCAATGGAACCAAATGATTTCACAATACCCAAAAAAGACCTACAAGAATCTGCACTTTTTACTGTTCCACATAATCTATAACATTAATTTGTGAATTAAGTTGCTCGATCTAGGGGGTCGCTCCATGATTAGTAGCTGTAAATATATATTTATATTTATATATACAGATTTAAATATTTTGAACCATTGCAGACCAGCTACGACCAGCCTCAGACCCCTTGAGTAGTAATGTCCTAGGGTTCTATATATAACAGTGTAGTGGGTCGTCAAAAAAGAGAGTAACTTTTGTCCTCTCGATGTGAACAAGCACGTTGAATTGTAACTCATGATCTTCCAAATCAAGCGTGCAAGAAATGAAAGGAGAGCCTCTTAACTTTTTTGTGGAATAAAGAACAGAAAAATCTTTAGGCAGGATTAACACTCCAAAAGAAAAGTCAGTACTACTACAAAGAAGCTCTCTTTGATCATGAACATGGTGGGGATCCAAGGAAACAAAATCATCTTTTGCATGCAAGTGTCTCTACATCTTTTTTCCTCTTAGTTCCTCCATTTTCTTTTCCCTGTCCTTTTGGAACGTGTTCTTTGGCAAAGTTAAGGCTAGCTAGCGCCTTTTACACTCAAAGTGTCGAGCTCCAACAACAAGCAATTAACCGTACGTGGTGCTCAATCTCTCTGCATGAAACATCATCGATCTCTAGCGCCTGCAAGTGTCGGTATATGCAGTGCATTTTCTCAATTAAATGTTTTTTCCCAGCTATGGCCTTCAACTGGGCCCTGCTTGTCAATGGCTAATTCTTTGCTTAATATTATATATATATATATATTATATATATATTTATGCATCATCCCCTGCGCTCCCCGAAAGGGTTGACGAAGGTTCAAACATCAAGAGAGATTTAAAAAATGTACGGGAAAGGAGCCTGGCTAGCTCATGATCTTAATAGGCACATGAAGTAATTGCTAGTTGCTACTATTTGCAAATTATGTAATTCTCATTATAATCTCGATGCAATGAAGTTGTCTGATATTGTCAATTACGAGCCTGCTGTGCCAAAAAGTTCAGAAAATGGTTTAGAACCATAATATATATGCATGGTAGTCCCAAATTAAACTCATTATCTTTTTAATGAAATCATTCCCTCATGCATGTAATTATATATGAGAATGCATGCAGTACTCTAATAATTTCCCTCTGTGAACTCCATCCCTTTGACCCTCGCTAGACATTATTCCACCTCTTTACTGGTCATTTATTCAGCCAAAAAAAAAAAAATGCTCAATGAAAAAGTTACCCGGAAGTCATGCATGGAAAAATCTCTCAGTAATCTCACATAGCTCAAAAGTACTGTCAGCAGAGATGTTGTCATCATGTTAGGCCGGGAGTGCCATAGATTTTTCTAAAGAAAAATGATTCGTACATACAGTTTTAAAATGTATAAATTTCACGTATTTTCTTTTCAAAATTGGATAAAATTGGATAAATTTAGAATTCATAGAGAAAACTCACTTTTTATATTGAGCTTCACTATTTTTTAAAAGAAATAAAAAAGATTGCATATCTTAAAACTATATCTAGTATTACATTTTTTCTCACTTAGAAATTTTAGATTTCTGCATCCCTAATGTTTCCTTTTTTAGTGTTGATAAATGGGGAAGCTAAGGGCCCTATAGTTCCTTCTAAGGGCTTAAGACAAGGGGACCCACTGTTCCCTTATCTTTTTCTCCTTTGTACTGAGGGTTTGATTTCTTTTTTGAGAGATGATGGGCGGAGGAAGGATATTTCAGGAGTTAACATATGCAGAGGGCCTTACTTTCTGTAGAGTTGATGTGGAAGAGAATAAAAGAATCCAAGATTTGTTGGCAAAGTATGAAGCTATTTCTGGGCAGAAAATAAACAAGGATAAGAATGCTATTGTTTTTGGTAGGAATGTAAGTGTGGATATAAAGACTAAGATCAAATCTTTGTGGAGTAATTGTAAGATCCAACAATATGAGAAATATCTTGGGCTTCCACCTGTCATTGGGAGGTCTAAGAGTAGGACTTTTCAGTCTATAAAACAAAGGGTGTGGCATAAACTTCAATACTGGAAAGAAAAATTATTATCACAAGGGAGAAATGAGATCATATTAAAAGTTGTAGCTCTTTCTATTCCAACATACACAATGAGCTGTTTCCTACTCCCTTCTAGTTTGTGTGTTGAGTTAGAAAATATGATGTCAAGATTTTGGTGGGGCCAAAAGGATAATGAGAGGAAGATTCATTGGGTTAGTTGGGCTAAGATGTGTCAGAGGAAGGCTTTTGGTGGGATGGGGTTTAAGGATCTTAGGAGTTTCAATTTAGCACTACTTGCAAAACAAGGTTGGCTGTTGTCTCAAGATGAGAGTTCTCTAATGCATACGGTACTAAATATTTTCCTTATAGTAGCTTCATGCAAGCAGGGTTGGGTAGGAGTCCCTCTTACACTTGAAGGGGCATTTGGGAGGCTTGAAAATGGCTAGGGACAGGGTGTAAGTGGAGAATTGGAAATGGCATATCAGTGTAAGTGGAGAATTGGAAATGGCATATCAATGAGTATTTGACATGATCAATGGATTTCAGGACATCTCTCTTTATTGTCAGAAGGGGTTGGGATGGTGGAAGGCTCAATGGCTGATACGGTTGACTCACTCTTTGTGGATAATGAGAAGGTGTGGGATATCAATAAGCTTAGATCTCTCTTTAATCCAAGTATAGTAGCTGACATTCTGAAAGTGCTCTTGTGCCCTATTGACATGGAAGATAGAATGGTTTGGTCTCATGAAAGGAGTGGTCAGTTCAGTGTAAGAAATCGCTATAGATATATTTACTCTCGACTTGGTACCCAAATTGCAGAAACTTCTAAGGGTATTCACATTGGCTTAGCCAAATAGAAGAATTAGCTAAAATTTAGATGATTGATGTCAAAAACACTACACATTGGATTGACCAAGTCTAAAATAAAATGGACTTTTGCTATAGTAATTGGCCAAAGATGGAGAATCACTATTGATTCACCAAATATTAAAATATTAATTTCTCACTTCAAGAAAACATTAAAATATTAGTTTCTCACTCCAATAAAAATACTATTTGGTTTGTAATTAAGAAATTTAGATAGAATTTTAGACGAGTTTAATCAATATTTTTTATTATTAACATTAAATGACTTTTAAAAATATAAATTTTTTATATTAATTTAATTATAATATAATTATTATTAATATTCAATTGGTAGAATTATAAAATGTGATACAATTAAATTAAATAAAAAAAATTATTAATTTAATAATATTTTATTATTATTAAATTAAATGACTAATCCAATGTGGGAATTGAATGTAAATAGAATAGGCAAATGTAAAAGGGTGTGATATTGACTAAAGTTTGGAGATGCATTTGATCAAGCCAATGCTAGTGCTCTAATTGGCAAACTCAACATGTTTTTTGGAAGCATTGGTGGAAGATGAGAGTTCCCAATAAGGTTAAAATTTTTGTTTGGCGTGCCTGTAAAGAAGGATTACCTAATGGACAGAAGTTAATGCAAAAGCATGCTTTATCTGATGGCACATGTAGTCTTTGTCTCTCAAAAGTTGAAATACTTACACATGTTGTGATGAGCTGCAGCTCCATTCAACATATGTAGGGGATGTATTTACCAGAAGTTTTTATTAATCCTCAAAAGTTAGTTCTGGACATGGCCTTGCAATTGTGTGATAGAAAACTACATGATAAGTTGGCACTTTTCTTTATTCTGATGTGGAGTTTTTAGTTCCGCAAAAATAAGTTTGTGCATGCAGCAATTAGTCCTAACTCCAAAGCAGGTTGCAAGTAATGCGTTGACTTTGCTACACAGTTTTGATAAAGTATGGCAGAAAAATTGCTCCCAACTTCAGACACATTATAAATGGAAACACCCTCCTATGGATTGGCTGAAACTAAACGTTGAAGGTGCAGTATTTATTGAGCTGGGGCGAACTAGTGTTGGTGTTGTTCTACGGGATACAACAGGTAAGATTCTAATGGCAACAAGCAAATCTGAGTGTGAGGCTGAAGACACAGAGGCTATAGAACTTTTGGCCATATTCCAAGGTATGTAATTATGTGCTATAGTGGGAATTTCAAAACTTGTGGTGGAAAGTGATAGCTTGATCATTGTTGAAGCTCTACAGGATGACCATATGAATAAATCTATGCTGGGTGTGTTATGCCATGAAATTAAAAAACTGTCTTCTTGTTTTGGATCTTGTAGCTTTTCACATGTATATTGGGAGGGGAATATGGTAGCTCATAAGTTAGCTAGGAATGTTTTCAATGTGAAAGTATTAATTTATGATGTGATTGTATTTCAGACTGTATTTCTCAAGTCTTATGGCTTGATAATTGTCTGTAATCATGTTTCTAGTTTATTAATGAAATTCTTTTTTCTATAAAAAAAAAATGTAAGACAATTAAGAAGATAAGAAATATTTTAGATAATGCGTTCCACCACGTACCTCCTGATCATGGACTGTTGTTCAGTATGACACATCTTCATTTGACTTTTCAACTGAGCGGTGATTTGTTCCCGATCAACACTTGAAAAAAAAAAAGAAGGAAATATCCCCTCAATTTATTAAAAGCCATTGCTTAAGGCGGAGGAATACTAACATTACAAAACCAACCAACAAACCAAGTAGCCTAAATCAATAAACCAACCAATAATAGGGAACTAAATATCTATGGTCGTAAACTTTGCATTCCCCGTCTTATCAATCCGAACAATTCCCCTCGACAATCTTGACAAATTCCAATCACCTACATAAGAAATGGACCTCCCTTCATCACCTTGTCTTGCAAGAAAATCCGCCGCTTGGTTCTCTTCACGAAATTGATGACCCACCATGTAATTAACCCCATTAAACTTATTAAGTAAATCATCCCCAAAATCTCACAAGTACCAAATCGAACAACAACCCTGAATGAGCCAGTCCACCACTAATTTAAAATCACTCTCAATGATTAACACATGATCATTGCAATGGCTATGAATCTATGATGACTTTTGTTTGCGTAACGCTTCTCATACATATAAATTATTGCATGTAAAGAAAAAAACCCGAAACTCAGGATGAGGCCCGTAAAGAGATAGGTAAGGACTAGGAGATCAGGTCTCAAGTCTCAAGGAGAAATTTATAATTGTGGAGTACGTATATGTTGTTTAATTTTTTTAAAATATTGAATAAAAAGAATTAACTTTTTAATATAAATATCACTTTTTTTTTTAAATAATTGTACGTCACTTATATATTACTCATCCCTCACAGATCACAACTTTTCCAGACACTTCGAATAGAGGGCATCCTCAGTCCTGCTGGTACTCATATGAATTACCTAGCTGCAACGGAGCCCGCGTCACTACTGCTTCAGCTTCACCCATTCTGACGTAAGGAAGCGTCCATCAACAAATATATATATACCGTATTCAACCAGCTCGTGCGGGCAAAGTAATACTAATTAAGTTTATAAATTAAAAAACTTATAATCTCCTCGATCGAATATATTATTTATTTCTTTCAAGAATCACTACATTTATATAAATATATATATATATATATAAAGCATCATCAGATTGATAAAATAGGATAAATAATCAATGATCACTGGCCACATGTCCATTTCCTAAGTTAATGGACGTACACGATACATGTTGGTTTCTATAATATACCGCACATCATAAACGTATCTGACCCTCCCATTTGTAATGACCTCTACTCAGAATAAATTATTAATTATTAGAAGAAACCAAAAGAGCAACGTGGGGGCGGCGCCCCCCCGGGGGGGGGGGGGGTGGCGGCGGGGTTGGGGCGCTTTTATATGTAAAGTTTCTCGCATTCAGGCATCCTACCAGCTTCTAGTCTTATACATTCTGTAATGCACGACGACGACGTTGATCGTTAGAGATTTCTGTCAAAGTTTTGGGGCTTACAGCATACATGAAATCTCCCTTCAATTAATGTTGTATTTCTAAATATATATGCATTACAAGAGAAAACATTTTTTTGCAGTGATTTTGTGTTTGAGGAAATTGAAATCGCTGCAAAAAACTTTTAATTTCAACAATTTTGATGTCGTCGTGGACTTTTAACATCAAGTTTCGAAACTGGTTTCTTGCAACGATTTTTTCATTTTTGCGACAAAAAAATTCGCTGCAAGATTAAAAAAGTTTTGAATTTTTACTTGGGTGCCAAAATGCATGAAAATATTCCCCCCCCCCCAATCCCTCTCTAGTTTCTCTCATTCTCTCCTTCTCCCCCTTCCCCACTTGTGCCGTCACCTCCCGTGACCCCCCACCTAGCCAACTCGTGTGGTTGTCGTGGACAGCACCATGACGTCGTCGTAGAACCTCTCCTCCCTCTCGCCCTCACTCTTAGATCCTCTCTATTCACCTCGGTTTCTTTTCAAAACGAATGCCTTTGATAATTGATTTATATGGTAGGGTGCTAATCTAAACAAAATCACAATTTCCCCCCATCATTCGATTTTACCCTGTACAATACTCCCAAATTCCGATTTCTCTTTTTTCTCCAACTTCTTCTTCGACATTTTCTCTTTTACGGCCTGCAAATTATCGAAAAAGCCCACCCAACCCTATTGCTTCACAACTGTCCTCCTCCACCGAAAACGACAACTAACTCGCTACCTCCACTGATTTGGCGCTCGCGCAAGCTATTGTGCTACATTTCCTCTTAGCACGGCAAACACCAAGTCCTTGTGTATTGATCGATCTTCTGGGATTTTGACCACAAAAATCACCCCTTTTGACATTTCCTAAGCCGCTATTTTGACCTCAAGGAAGACCATTTTCCTCGTGGCAAAGGGTTTTCCAACTCGCCTCTTCCTCATCCTCTCATTCACTTGATTGTTGCCGATTAACATTAGTAAGAAACACTGCTTTTTTTTCTTCTTAATGAAACCATTTAGGTCAAGTAGAAATTAGTATGTATGTTTATCATTTTACTCAATTTGTTTGGCTAAAGTAGTTAACAAATATTGTCGTGGAAAGAAGGGGGGTTTTCTCTTTCAATTTTTTTTTTCAAATTTCTATTTTATGCCATGTTGTAACCAAAATGAGGTTTCTTTTCAATTTTTCTTCAACACTAGTATACTTTGTACATGTAGTTCAGATCAATGGTTTGTTGGGAGTCTTAAAGCATATATATATATATATATTACTTAGAGCACTATCTGATATATAGCTTGGTACAATGAGTCTGATTAACAAGTTTTAAATTCCAGAGGATTGGAATAAACTTTTCTTTACCATTTCCAAAACTGGCTACCATTACATTGACTAATCTCATGGCTTCCCAGGTTGTCAATTTCCAGCCTGCTGGGCCAAAAAGTTCAGAAAATGGTTTAGAACCATAATATTACCATGAATATTATATGCATGGTAATCCCAAATTAAAATCATTATCTTTTTAATGAAATCATTCTGTCATGCATGTAATTATAAATGAGAATGCATGCAATCTAATAATTTCCCTCTGTTAACTCTATCTGATCCCTTTGACCCTCGCTAGACATTCCGCCCCTTTACTAATCATTTATTCAGCGAAAAAAAAGGAGTATTGTTATATCTACAAACGAATTATATAAAAATAATCTCATAAACTAATGTGGTTTCATCTGATCCGTTAAATTTACTTTAAAAGAAAAGTAACTTTATAATCTGACGAACCACATCAAGCTACATCAGTTTGTGAGATTTTCTTGTATAATTCCTTTGTGACTAGAGTATTTCAAAAAAAAAAAAAACTCAATGAAAAAGTTATCCGGAAGTCATGCATGGAAAAATCCCTCAGTAATCTCACATAGCTCAAAAGTACTGTGAGCAAAGATGCTGTCATGTTAGGTCGGAAGTGCCATAGATTTTTTTTAGAAAAATGATTTGTACAGTTTTAAAATGTGTAAATTTCACGTATTTTCCTTTTGAAATTAGATAGAATTGGATAAATTTGGAATTTACATAGAAAACTCACTTTTAATATTGAGCCTCACTATTTTTAAAAAGAAATAAACAAGATTTACACATCTTAAAACTATATCTAATATTATGTTTTTTCTCACTTAGAAATTTTGGATTTCTGCATCCTTTATGTTTCCTTTTTCTGTATTATATATGTTACATTATGTAAGAAAATTAAGAAGAAGAAGAAATATTTGAGATAATGCTTTCCACCACATAGCTCCTGATCATGGACTGTTGTTCAATATATATGACATCTTCATTTGAGTTTTGAATTGAGCAGCGATTTGTTCCTGATCAACACATGATTTTGCATGGCTATGATGACTTCTTCTTTTGTTTGCATAACGGTTCTCATACGTATAAATTATTGGAGTGGATTGGAATTTTCTGCTACATGTCTTGGGCGCTCTTGGATTTTCCACCCAAGTGTGTACTTTGGTTAAAACTTATATTTCTTTGCCGTGGTTTTCTATCATGATGAATGACATTCCTCTGGGTTTCTTCAAAGGTCAACGTGGCCTGTGACAAGGTGACCCCCTCTCGCCCTATCTGTTCATTGTTATACAAGAGATTCTCTTTCGCCTACTTAAGAAATCCTTTGAGAATAAAAAAATTGGGCAATTCACTAAAGCCCGAGGTACTCCTCTTGTATCTCATCTTATGTATGCAGATGATATTATGATTTTTGCGAATGATGGTCAGAGGTCTATCAGTGCTTTGATGAAGATTTTGAATTGTTATAAAGAATGGACGGGATAGGTTCTCAATAAGGAAAAAAGTGCTATTTATTTTTCTAAACATATCCCCGTCTCTAGAAAATGCTCTATTTTTCGTTTTACTAGGTTCTCTAAAAGGCCATTTCCTTTCAAAAACTTGGGAGTACCTATTGTAGTTGGTAGACTGAAGGCGTGTGATTTTAGTGACTTACTTGATAATTTTAAAAAGAAAATTGCAGGTTGGAAGATGAAATTGCTTTCTATTGATGGTAGAATTATCTTGTTGCGTCATGTTTTTTCTAGTATGGTCACTCACCTTTTAGTTGTTTTACCCATTCCTGATGTCGTAATTAAGTTGCTGAAAAGGCTCCTGAGTTCTTTCTTTTGGGGAGAATCTGAAGGAAAAAGTAAAAGAAAATGGGTGGTCTGCACTAACATTTGTAGACCTACAGGAGAAGGCGGCTTGGGCATTCGGGGATTTTGGAGATATCCAACGAGCCTTACATATGAAACTTGCTTGGCACTTGATCTCGGGTAACTCTTTGTGGGTGGATTATTTTAGAAGCAAGTATGTTAGGGGTAATCATTTATCCCTACTGGAGCCTAATAAGGGTACTAGGTTTTGGAAGTCTATTATTAAATGTATCTTAGAAGTCTTAGCTAATTTAAAGTGGTTAGTGCGTCAGGGTAATATTTTTTTCTGGTATAACTACGAGGAGGGTGGACCCTTAAAAGACCGGTACCTGGTGACTAAGTATCTCTTGATTAAAATTAAAGAGTATCGTATTAAGAATGAGTGGGATACATTGCGATTGGAAACGTTAGTGGGCCCTTAAAAAGCTAAGAAGTTGTATCTAGCTCAAAAAGTGTAAGGAAGGCCAGGATGTTCTTATTTGGAATAAGGAATGAGATGGGAAGTTCACTACTAAAAGTGCTTGGGATTGTATTACGGTCTGGGTCCCTCCTTTACCTTGGACCCATTGGATCTGGCATAGTAACCTTTCCAAGAAAATTTTAATTATGATGTGGAAAGCTACTAATAATTGTTTGAGTTTGGATGTCAGGATTAAAAGAGCTGGTATCTCTATGGCATCCAAATGTAATTGTTGCTCTTCGGGTTATATTGAGGATCTTAATCATGTGCTTTGTACATGTGATATTGCTAGAAATATCTGGCGCCTGGCTTCAGTTCAGTTAGGTGTGCATATGGGTTTGTTTCGTACTTGGCAGGAGCAAGTGAACTTTTGGTTTCACCGTGCTGGAAATTCTACTTAGGTTCAGACTCTCTTTGGTCTACTTCCTTCCATTATCTCATGGAAACTTTGTGACTGGTGCTATAAGCCAAGTATGAAGGAAAATGTGATACAGTGAACTTGGTTTGGCATGCTATTAAATTATGAATCCATAGAATTATGCAATTGACCAAGAAATCTAGAAAATTTCATACCACCGACATGGTTATTTTAAAGAGGTTGGTTATCCCGGTACTTTTACCTAAACCCAAGAAGGTATCAGTGGTGAAATAACTTCGGCCACAGTAGAATTGGGTGAAGCTTAATACGAATGGTAGCAGTTTGGGTAACCCAGGATCGGCAGCAGCTGGGGGTGTTATTCGTGATGATGGTGGAAAGCCCGGATGGCTTTTGCAGTATGCTTAGGCCATGGTTCAAATAGTTTTGCCAAAATGAGAAATTTGCTGGAAGGAATTAGAATGTTCTATCAACTTAGATTTCATAAAATTCACATTGAGGCAAACTCAAATTCTTATTAGATGGCTTAGTAGGAGAGAATGTAACATTTGGTATCTTGAGGATTTTTTGGACGAGCTTTAGACCTGCCTGGAATGCATGGTTTATAGAGTGAGTCATGTATTTCTTGAAGGAAATTATGTGGCTGACTTCTTAGCTAAGAAGGGAGCTGAGGGTGTAAACATGGACTGGATTGAAAACAGAGATTCTTTTTCCTGTAAGTTGAGGTCGCATGGACAGAATAGGTATTCCTTATTTGAGAATTTCGTAGTGAGGTTTTTGTTATGTTGCACATGTTTTCCCCTTTCTTCTTATTCTTATCAGTGTTACCTGACTTTTATCTGTAGGATTGTCTATTCCTTTTAGTTTTCTAAGGTGTGCTTTGTTGTTGATTGACCTGTAACCTTTGGATAGTTGTGTGTTGTTGCGTTATTTTAGGCCTTTTAGATGCCTAGGTTTTGGTCCTTTATGATTATCTATAACCTCCAGGTGTCTACTTGTAACTTTGATATTCCTCCCCCACAAATGAGGGTTATCAATAAACTTGGGGTACCGTCCTCTTCTTTAAAAAGAAAAAAGAAAAAAAAAATACATACAAATTATTGCAAATAAAGAAAAAATCTCGAGACTCAGGATTAAGCCCGTAAAGAGATTAGTAGTACTAAACTTAACAAAATTTGGCTAAAATTTGGATTGAAAATTCACTTTTATAAATTTAGCCAGTCAATTTTCAACAAAAACAAATAGCAGACTCTCCAAATCTGTCATTATTATATTAAAATATTGATTTTAACATTTTCATTTATTTTAATTCTAATTATAATTTGAATATTTATTTGTTATCTAAAAAAGTACACATTAATTTTTTAACGTTGACATTAGATTTTAAAAGAAAAAATTAGCATCGACTAATCATAATATTGCAGAACTAGAACTTGTAGCACTCCAGCAAGATGATGCCACGTCATTGAAATGATGATTGATGGAGACTAGCCACCTTCTATGGTTGAGTTTGGGATTTGGGCACTTCGTGCTTTTAAGATAAAGATGAATTTTATGGAGTTATAAACTCTAACGAAACGAATACCATGCAGGAGAGGGAATTTTTTATGCAAAAATAATATTTAGCTAACAACTTGAACTCAACAAATTTGGCCAGTAAAAATTATCAAAGTTTAAAATACTGTAGCTTTGTTTGAGTCCAATACAGTGAGTTTTATGCAATCTAGTTAAACTTTAGTCAAAATATAACTTTATTAAACTTTGACAAATCCCATGATTCCAATTGATTTTCTCATCGCAAGAACATCAGTGCTACTTGAGGGATTGGTTCTTCGCCCAGTTGGATCTGTATCGCCAGGAATGCTAGCTGCGATTCTTCAGATGCCGGGAAAAGCATCGGCCACTATCGTCGATTTCGACGCCGGGAAAATAAATGAAAAAACCAGTCAATATCACCGTCGATTTCGTTCCGCCGAGTTCAACTGCAAATGGTTTCTAGAAAATCAATTATTTGTGGCGATTTTCTCGTCGCAAGAGATTGTTTGGGTTCACTGCGGGATTGGTTCGTCGCAGAGCTAGATTTAATATCAAAGGGATATTTACCTACAATCCTTCAAATGCCGGGAAAAAATCTGTTGGAGCTTTGGCTGCAAAAACCCATTTACGGCATGGAACATTTCGCCCAGTAATTACAAATTCCCAAGGTTTTTCCGTGCATTAGGGAAAATCTCTTCCGGTAGATTAGACGACATAAATACAAAATTACCAATCATGTACAATGCTTCCAGGCAGTAAAAATGGGGGTTGGTGCCAAATTTTTTCCCAGAAATTGGTATCAGATCTGGGACCAATTTCTAGGAAAAAATTGGCAAATTTAGACACTGATCTCCAATCAACCCAGAAATTGGCAAATTTAGGCACTCTCCAAGTTGTCTCCATAAACTTTCAGGTTTGACACTTAACAATTGTTGTTGTTCCCTTTTACTCACTTCTAGATCTCCATTGGGTTTGCAATTGATAGGATTTTCACATAATTTGTATCTTATTAATTTGGTCTATATAATTCTTACTACATGGACTGCATGGTCGTTATATATATATATAAACCAATCATATATATAAATATATATATAAATATAACAGCATTCTACCAATTTGCATATATCACCATTCTACTAATAATAGATAGAGCCTGATGCCAATGAAGACTTTACATAGTACTATATATATGTAAACTGAATGAACCATGTCCATGCTATATATACCATGGAATTGTCAAATTCATTCACGTTCATTCACTAATTTAGCACTACCACAATGCTATGGGTCTTTAAGTTTCAACATGCCAGCAGTACTCAAAATCCCTACCCGTACATACACGCACTGAGGAATCTTTAGGTTCTAGGAGTTGTTGGGGTCTTGGCTAGAGCACAACCAAATCAGCACTACCCTTGGTAGGTGAATTGATCTTTTGCAATGGCATAAAGTAAACCATATCATACATTCATGCATAACCATTTTAGGAAATAAGTTCTTCAAATCATAGCAAACCCTCCACTGAATGTTCTATCCTACAGGAAAAAATCTTTAATTCTAAAAATAACTACAAAAATGTTGAGAATCTGATTCATTGCAATTTCTACTTCATATCAGTATATTGGATGTACTTATAAAAAAAAATCAGTATATTGGATGCATCTTCAAACCTCACATATGGCCTTTTTGATCTAGTAAGGGGAATGACAGATATGAACCTTCTCATTGGTTCATCTATCATCATGGGATTTATTTATGGTTCAAATTCACAGGTTTTTGCAATTCATATACGGCATCCAAAACTAAATATGCCTAACATGCAAATTCAACTATAACATACGATGGGCCAAAAGCTGATCACACCATATCTCTAGTTACTGGAACAATGGTAAGATGAGAAAACACTTGTTACTTGTTACTTCTGGTGGGGAGTCTTTGTGTTTTTGTGTCCTAAATCTATCCTGAATTAGTTGCAGGTTTTTCTGAACTGGAAGTTTTAATCTGTCCTGAATTAGTTGAAGGTTTTTCTATAATAACCAGTACCAACACCAAAGTTTATAGTAATGAATAAGTAAATTTATTAAATGAAATATACTTTAAAAAAATCAGCTACCATGATCAAACAATTTTTTCTATCTTGTGTTATGCCTAACGTCAGTTACGATGTTCAAAGAAAAAATCATTACCTTTAAGATGCAGGGAATAGTCCAAATATTTAGTACTATACAGTAGGTTCAGCTACTAAATGCATGCAGTAGCATAATATAGGTCGTCTATTTGACTAAAAACATAATGACTACTTGGACAATAAGCAGTAGCAAATAATAGAATCCTGGGATTTGCTTCAGATTGTCATTACCTTTAAGATGCAGGGAGTTATACATGCAATATGTTAAATTTGCATGCGAACCCAATATTTTAGACCCATAGCTCAACGTATGCTAGATATGTTGGTCTGCATCCAAAAGGATAGACTCTATTGGAATTTACTCAAACAACTGGCATGCGTGAAATCCATGAACAAATGACTCCATTCAAGAATTCAAAGCTTATACATGATGTGCTACTGAGTAAGAAATATCTAGCTGAAAGAAACAATTTATTTACTTATTTTGAGTTTTTCATTTTTATTATAACTGCTTAATTAGTACGGAACGTATTCCCCAATATGATTCCATGATTTCAAAAGTATTTCTAAAAGATATCTCCCACCCGTAAATACTACACTTCAAAAATACTACAGCTCAATATTCAAGCAAGTCATGACAACGATGATCATATATGACATGATACACGAATTCAAGTAACCCAACAAAGATGAGACCCATCAAAATACAAACAAAATGGGGATTTTTATTCTCTTGCAGTGGCTAAGAATTCATTATGGAAAAATCCAGAAATTAGAGTGCAAATTGTTGCGTACCTTTCATGATGCTTTCACCCAGGACGAAAAAGGAACACAAAGACCCGCAAATTTGATATTATGGCCTATTGTATTTTGAGAGGAAATGCAATCTCGATGTTAGATTGACACAAAACGACACCATGAATGGAGTGGAAGAGCATCTACCGAAAGCACGATACAACCAAGTTGTAAGCAACGACCTTGATGGGCAATTGGTTTCTGAGTTTCACCGTGGTTTGATGAAAAGAGGGGTTTAATGGATACCCTTAATCAGCTTGATTGATGGCATCACAAGCATTACAATGGGAAAAACAAGGAGAACATAAAGCAATGATCAAACCTTTCACAATCTGGGTCAACGAAGGATCTTTTCACCAATGAAGGAATTGCAACTTGGGAAATTAGGTTTCCATTTAATTGGGAAAACCAGAAATGTTGGGGGAAGTCGAAATAAAGATGTCGTAAATGGAAACTCCAATTGCGGCGATGATATTGGTCCCAATAGGAATAAATGTCGTCGCGATAGAGGGACATAGCTTTTGTGACGGTTTAGCGTCGCCGCTTGTTAGGAACTGAAATGTAATATTTGTTGCGGCAAAATCAGATGGCGAGAAAAGGCAAAAAATAGATGCAATAAAAGAAGATACTGTTTGGATGACTGCCTGGCTGCATTTAGGACTATTATTTCGCGACGACTTCAAATTTGCTGCAAAAAATCATAATTTGCAGTGATTTCTGGTTCGACAGAAGGAAAATCAACGCAAAATCTGATTTTTTTGTAGTGTAATATATATAATTATAAATATATACCGATTTGGTTTGGTTTAAACCGATTTTTAAAATATGAAAATTAGTACCGCACTAATTTAGGACCGAACTGATACCGCATCAGACCTATCACAACTGGGTTTTCATTTTTCTTTTTTTTACACCCATAGCCATCACCGCCATGCACAGCCACCCCTACTTCCTCCTCAATATTTTTCCATCTCTTTTGGTTTTCAAATGTCAACCTAGTTAATTACTAACTAAAACTATGAACCAAAATGAAGGGTCATCATTAGGGGTGATCTCGATCCAATCCTGTCCCAAGAGGTTTTGTGGACCGGATCGGACCAATTAGATCCAAGAATTTTCCACTCTGGACTAGACCGAGTAGTGTATAGGACCAGACCGGTCCAGGNTTTTTTTGCTTAATTTCAATTATTTTCGGCCCATTTGAAATTTTGTACATTTTTTTAACTAAAAATGCTAAAAAAAACTTAATCTTGAAAAATGCAATGATAAAAGAAAAATAATCTACATAAAAAAGTAGAAAAACAAAAAAATAAGAATAATAACACAAAGGTTATTACAAATTACAACCCAAAGCTCTTTCTAAGATGCTGCATTGTCCGCATGTAGACAGTAATATTAAACAAGAGTTAACAACATAACATATAATCTATAAGTTTTAAATGGGTACATGGCATGAAGACCATATTTTCTAACAATGTGAAGATATTCCTGCACAGGAAGAGAGAGAGAGAGTATAGAGGGATTTGTCTAGAAAAAGTCTCAATAGAAAATTGCAATTATATTTGATCTTTAATCTACCCCACTATATGAAATTAACTCGATGATAAAATTCATGACCAAAAATGATAACCAACAATCTTCTTACCTCTTTAGTCTTTAATCAACATCGGGTGTCGGCCCAATAGGCATTGAATTTGACACCTCACAAAATCAGCAAAGTTTGGGTCTCTAGCAAGTTCTATCCATAAAAATTTAAAACAAAAGAAGTTAAATAAAGTTACATAACATAGAAGATAAAACAAAATAAACCACAAAAGATATCAAAGGTAATTTTGTTACATACCTATATCCAGCTGCTTCTCAAATTCCTCCACTTCAACCATTAAAGTCCTAAGACTTATTGGAATAGAAGAAGAACGAAACTAGTTTTGTGCACATATGAGACCCTCAACACTCATTGGATTTAAACTACTTCGGAAAGGGCCAAGTACACAACCCGCAGTACTAAATGTAGATTTAGAGGCCACAGTAGATACTGGTATTGTAAGTATAACGCATGCAACCTTTAAAAGTACGCTATATCTAGCTGAATTCACCTTCCACCAAATTAGAAGGTCAAAACTATTATCTTGATCCTCACATCTTTCAGCTAGATATCTATCAACCTCTAACTTACTTTCCAAACCGTCTTCTGACTGTAACTGTTGCTTAAATCGGGCCAATAAATGTGTCTTTCTACTTGCCATCTTGTCAGCTGAAGGAGCTACATCTTCATGTGGGAAACTTGTGCGCTGAGGAGAATGCCCTTCTTCATTTTCCCTGTATGCCTCATACATGCGGATAAATACATTTTTCACCTTCCAATTTAAATCAATTTTTTTTTTTTGCATGATCATGTGCATACATTTGTCCCAACCCAAATCAAGATATCGCATCTTGTAGCGAGGATCAAGAAGAACGCCAACATAGAGTAACATATTCTGATTTTTCAAGTTCTCCCAATACTTGTCAAACTTTATCTTCATATTTGTGGTCATTAGTTCCACCACGGGATTTCGTTCTTCACATTCCATGTTAATGACATATTTAATAGTAACCAACTCCCGAAAAAAGCCATTGCAAGTTACATATTCACCCTCGAGAAGCATAAAGTTGCATCATAAAATAATTGAAGAAACCTCACAAACAATTTACCTTATCCTAATCGGATGCATTGGGAGGCCCTAACTTCTTTGACTTTCTCCTATTCACCATATGGTCCACATCTTCATCATCGACGCCGTCATCATCGTCATCTCCAATACTACTAAAGAAGCACGGATCTTCTTCCTCCAACTAATCAAAAGCCTTTCTAAATTTTGAAACCCTCTCCAATATAAGATAGGTGGAGTTCCACCTAGTCGATACATCTAGGCAAACTTGACTTTTGGATTGAATCTCTTCCAATCCCACATATTTAATGTACTCCACATTTGAGGGGATGATTTAACATACTTCACAACACCCCTCACCTTCGCAATAGATTCATCATATTCTTTCAAACCCTCACAAACAATTAAGTTCAAAATGTGGGCACAACATCGAACATGCAAGAATTCATGTTCCAATATCGTGTCTCTCTTATACTTGGTTTTTTTTTTCAAATAAGAAACGGCCCCATTATTAGAACTTATATTATCAAGAGTGAGTGCAAGTATTTTTGTTTGCCCTCAATCATGGAAACACATCTTTATGCCTTTATCAAGTGTATCACCCTTGTGATTTTCAACCAAACAAAAGGAAAGAATCCTTTAAAAATTGTGTAACTTCCAGTCATCATCAATAAAATGTGCTGTGAGACCATATAGTTTAGGTTTTGCACGGATGTCCATGTATCCGTGGTGAGAAAAATTCGCTGCTCTCGAAGAGCATTTTCCAACTTTTGTTTTTCCTTCAAAAATAAATTCAAGCAATCATTAGCAACCGTCATACGGGATAGAACCCCTACCCACTTAGAGCAAACTACAAGTATAAACTTCATGAAACCCTCCCCTTCAACATGCTTAAAGGGCAACTCATGAAGAATAATCCTCCACTGTCACTACCACTTCCTTCCTCCACCTTCCAACCTAGGGTCGTCTGGGATTTATCCGTTTTCTTAAACGGACATTTCTTACATTGATGCTCAATGTGATACTTTATGTTTTTCGTACCATTGGTCTTCATATCACATGCATACAAAGCACCACAATAATGACATGCAACCCTAGGTTTACTTGGATCACCTTTTGGTATTATTGTAAAGTGATCCAAAATAAAAGACCTAACTCTACCTCTGTATGACCCACCAACTAATTTATCACTTACATTGGGTGGGGGTGGGGGTGGAGGCATGTCTTATGTTGACTATTGCACATCATTTGGAGAAGATTCCATCTATAAAAAGGACAATAGGACAAAAGGATAAAATAATTAGAAAATAAACATTAATTCATATACAAGTGATTACAGCTTGTACAATGTCCAAACATTAATAATGAATTAGACAAGAAACAAGGACAAAATATATTGTACAAGGTGATGCATGATCCGTAATTCCAAGAGCTATTATGTAAATGTAAGGCTGTTTTCATTATTATATTATTATGATAATATAATAATAAAACATGATAATGTAAAGATATTATATTGTGACCAAAGCATTTCATCATGATAAGAAACTTAATTCTTATTTAGTCAAAAACGAAAGCTAATGTTTTCAAGTGATAAAATGAGATGATAATATAATTTTGTGTTTAATACTTACGTTTTTGTTTTCTCATACTGAAAAAGACATGAGCATGTAGCTGGTACGAAGGTTCCCACAATTATATTATATGATCTAGTATATTGTTTTCAAGTTTTAGCAAACAAATGATTAAACCAATCAGCATATGAATACAAACATGCAAGTGTCAAAATAGATTAATGATTTAATGTCACTAATACCTAGGCTTTACAAATGTTTTTTTTTTATACCTATATTTTATTCTTTCATTTATTCTTTCAATTATTCAATTATTCTTTCAATTGAGCTGACAGGATTTATCCGAGGTTCACCTCTGCAGAATTGGTAATTTGCCACTCAAAATTAAATGTACATGGTACTGCAATAGTGTATACTCAGCTAATCTCTCCATTTAAAATACACTTGTAGTTCTTATCTTTGGTTTTTATCATATATTTTCACACACACACATCATTTGATTTTTAATTTATAGTGCATTTAAATTAGTAAAAAAAATAGATTCACAGATCAGCGATTTTGCTACCTCTAGCTCTAAAGCTAAGTTTCACGTCCAAAACCCAACACCATGCAACAAATTAAGAATTCAAAACAACCATAAAAGAGAAAGTGGCCTAACGGTATTCACTACTGAGATTTCATCTCCGATTCTCCATATACCAATCGGGAGGAGAGAGAGAGAGAACCAATCGGCTGCCTGCTGCGGCGAAGGGGATGGAGGGGGGATCCCGGTGCTTAGGATTCATGGGAGGGGAATTGAGGAAAAGGAAAACTGTTAACTAAAGTGGAATNGAGGGGGGGGGGGGGGGGGGGGGGGGGGGATCCAGGAAGACGAGATAGGTTTTTATTTCGCCTGCAGTGACAAAAACGACGCCATTTAGGTTCATGTTTGTATCGACGCCATTTCTGGGAAGGCAGCTGTGTTTTGTAACTTTTGTTGTGATTCACTTATCTTTTTGACATATAAATTAATTTAAAAAATTATTTAAATTAATAAAATTAAAATTAAATAAACTATTTAATATGGATTATTTAATTAACTCATTAAAAAATTAATTAATGATAATTATAGAGAGTATGATGTTAAATGGTCATTGCTAATTTCTTACTAACTTAGAGTATGTGTATGTCAATGACTCAAATTCAATGTATTATAAATTTATAATTTATGATTCTATGAATCTAAGATAATTTTCAATTTTTCAATATATTAAACTTTTAAATTTTAACATTTTGTATATGTAAATTTGTAATATGATTAATAAATTATTGTATTAGCATATAAACCTATTAGATATATATAGTTATTATAACTTATAACTTATAGTGATATGAATACTATACTATTCTACATATATTAATAATTATGCTATAATGAATAATCCTATAACTCTTATAATATATTAATATATACTAATACTATATATATTATACTATTATAGTGTTACTGTACATTATGGAATTTATATTATATATTATATAATAATACACTTATTAGTCATAGACTCATAGTGATATTAATAATATAATACTATATATAGACAGTAGACTTATAGACTTATAGTGATTTAGTTATAATTTATAATTATAGTTATAGATTATAGTGATTTAGTTTAGTTATAATTATATTGATGATGTTAATTATTACTTTATTACTAACTTAAAGTATGTTAATGAATAATGAGCCATATACAACTTTTAACATTTGGTATATGAAGAAATAAGCATAAATAATTTAATTATCCATACATATTACATCCATAATGGAGAAAGATGCGTACTTAACATATTATTATAAATAAGCATAAAATATTTAATTATACATACTATTATAAATTATATATTATAATTTATACTATAACTCTTAATACTTAATAGTATTAGTAATACATTAAAGAATATATTAATACATTGATACTAAATATATATAGTTATAGACTTGTAGTGATTAGTTACTATGAATCATGATTAGTATAACTATATAATAGCATTAGTATAAAGTATTAGACTATTAGTAATATAGTATAGCTATATATTAGTAATATTAGTATAAGTATAACTGTATAGCTATAGTCTATACTTAATTATAATATAGTATAATTATATATTAGTTAGTGATAGGATTAGGTTAGATGAAAGTTATATAATTAATTATATATATGAATTATAATTGTTTTTTTTAAATTTACATTCGGTCCGGTCCGGTCCGAAAAATCCTTAGACTGTGGACTAGACTGAATGAATTTAGTCCTATAAAATTCAGATTGAGACCTATCAGGACCAGTCCCGGTTCGGTCCAGTCCAGACCGAATTGGTCGGTCCAGTCGGTTTTTCCAGTCCCAAACCTTCCGATTCTCACCCCTAGTCATCATGCACTTTATATTATTAGTTAGTTAAATTACTAATTCAACCGGCCCGTTACATACCGTGTATACAATTTATAATGTTATCAACTCTTATTACAAATTTATCTAAACTTATATAAATATATATATGTATATTTATATACTAGTAACTAGGTAAGAGTTTACTTGCAAGGCACGTATTCTCTGTCAAAAATACTAATGCATTTTTTATATGATAAAATATGAATTTTAATATGCATATAATTAGAACAAAAAGTATGATAAATATAATAAGATCACAAATCTATTCACCAAACTTCACAAATGATTATAATTATAATTGAAAAAATGAAGGAAACATAAAATGTGAAATTATTAAACACATAACAAACCAAATGTTTAGAACTCATTGTATTGAAATCATAATAGGACACGTATTGCTCCACTCGTTATGAGATCAATTAGACATGTACATAATAATAATAATAATAATAATAATAATCTTAAAAATGGTAATAATAAAATATTATTATTTTTAATTATTTCAGAAAACTACTGGATATAATTGTTATCAGAATGATAAAATGAAAAAAAAAATAGACTATTCATTTGAAATTTAAAAAGGTATAATGGCTTTTTTACAAATAAAAATAATATTAGTTTAAAAAAGTGTCATTCAGTATGATTCATTATTATGATAAATAATATGAAGACAATTATTATTATTTTGAAACAATATCCTATAATAATAAAATGTTATTCTTTAAATTTTAAAGAAAATATGTTAATTTTTTAACTTAAATATAATATTATTATTCTTTTCAAAGTTGGAATTGCAATATCGATCTTAGAAATTTAAATAATGTTCTTACCAAAATCATTTATTAAAGGATAAAAGGTGTTATTAATTCTTTTAATAATAATTTAAAAAATGCATTACAAATAGGTTAATATGAAATGCGTTACCACTAAAAATAAAATAGTGAATATGATACATTAACGATCAATTATAGACTAATACATAAATCAGAATCTAAAATTACATTTTGTAAAATGAAAATATTATTAGTCCAATGACTATGATTTATTTTTATAAATTACTATGAGTCTATGAAAAACAATATGAAGCCAATTTTTATTTTTTTCAAATAATATTATATATGAAAAATAATAATCTAAGAATTAGAAATATAAAACAATCCTAAGTTGTAATTTGTTCCACAAAAGTCTAAAAAAACTAAAACCTTCAATTTTGATTTTTTAAAGTAGATTATTATTATTATTATTATATTGTAATTAATATTATAATAATAGAAAATTTTAATGATAAGTTTGACGACAAATGTAATTGTGCAAACAAGCGCAAAAACGTAATTGTGCAAATGGGGAATTAATAAGTAATGTTAGAATAATAGAAAATTTAATTGTATTTTTAATGATGAATTAGAGGACAAAAAAGGTAATTACGCAAACGAAGGCAAAAACATAATTGTGCAATGTGAACTCAAAGAAAATAGGACAAAAATATAATTATGCAAATGATCAAGGCAAAAATAGTAATTGCCCAATGTGAAATCAAAGAAAATCCACTATTCAATGTTCATGAAAAATAAAAATTTTATGAGGCTGTTCCCTTCTTTAAGCAAATCTTTTAAGATAATGTGAATCCCACTGGGCTAGAATTCGGGATAGGGTAATGTCAATTGTCAAAGGACAAGTTCTAAATATATAAATTTTTTGAGATTTTTGTAAAAAAGTAAATTCTGATAGAATATCGTGAATTTTTCATTTTTTTTTATAAAAAGTATCTTTAAATTTGAGAATTTTATATATCATATTTTTAATGAGTTTTTTAATTTAATTTAATTTTATATTATCGGGATGACTTTAATCAACGGCTTGGTGTGTACACTTTTTTTTTTTTTTAATTCAAATGGGTACGTGCAAATAATCTTTTTCAGAGAAAAATAGTCCATTTTTAGTGGCTTTTTCCTTACAAAAGTCCAATCTCTACGTCACTACAAGTATGCTAGTGGTCGACCCCATAATCTATGACAAAACAGCTGGTACATTCAATTTTGTTGGTACGTAGATAGTACCGTCCTATTTGACCGCCAAGTTAATTTTATCTTTTGTTTTTAATATTTTTTTAATATATTTAAATATTTAAAACATTAAAAAAATATATCAATATATTAAAAATTATTTTATTAATCATTAAATAAAAAAAATTAAAATATACAATCGATCAAAATAAATGAATAAAATAAGAAAATAAACTAACATTTTCCATATTTATATGCCGACATGCATGCGCGCACATGGTATCAAACCACTTGCGGATATGGGGACCATCAGCAATTAAAGAAATGTAGGTACTTTTCAAGTCAATGCGTCGTTTTGTATTTTAGTAAACATGTGGGGGTAATGTTTGATGTAATTAGAGTTTTATTAGAATATTATAAAGAATAAACCTTTTATTTTTTAAAAATGTAGGATATTATATACTACTTACTCTTAGAAATAGATTCTGATATCATTTATAATGACTCAATGGAAGTCTTAAAATACATGACTTATATTATGAAAGTACTAGTCAATTATATAATTAGAGTCATATTAAATTATAAAATATTTTAAAGAATAAAAACTTTTTATTTTTAAATAATTTAAAATCTCATACATCATCTATTTTTGTTAATGTTTTAAAAGTGAGATTTATCGATTCTCTCGATGCTTATAATACAAATCATTTTCCTATTTATATACATCCGTATTCAAACCATATTATTGATGACTAATAATGCTAATTAACGGCTAAGATGAGGATAAATACGAAAGCCTTGCACGTCATGCTGAGTGTCAGAATGAAAAGTACTTTCCATTCTTTTTAATTAAAAATTATCTATATCACCCAACTTTTATTATTGGATGTGTGCATGTTGGTCATGATACGTACGTGCGTGGCTGGTTTTAAATCAAAATCATATCCCTTTGTTCTTGATCACGATGAATGACACCTGGTCAACTTAACTTGTCAAGTACGTACCCCGCCCCATCATTAATTAATCATATTATATTAATATATCCATACACAAATGGCTTTTGTGTTTATTCTATGAGGATATTCTCATTTATTTAATTAATTACTCAATTAATTATTAAGCTAGCTAGCATTAAAAATGATCAATCGACGTGCATGGATATATAATATCACATCCAAACGAATCAATAACTATTTTTTTTCAACGAATTTGAAAATGTATCTGACTAGAAAAATATTATTCAATTAGATCAGAACGTCTGCCGACTGCTAGCTTGATCTTTCTGTCCCTTGCGTTGAACTTCTTCAAAGTGAGTAGTAGTAGTAGTAGTAGTAGAACCAGTACTGCAAGCTGTTGGATAAGCTTTGACCAACAACTTGTAGATTCCATATATGCATGTGTGCTTTTTGTAAACCTAGTCAACATATATATACAAAACTATTTTTGAGCCAATCAATTAGCTGGTAGCTCGTCAGGCAAGAGTAGATCGATAAGATTGAACGGTGTACAACTTGTTGCATGAGGTACCAGCAGGGATATTGGCTAACTCACAAAAATAGAATATGAACACAAGCGCTAATTATCTATAATTCGGGCACAAGACAGCTAGGAGCAATGAGAACCATAGAAAAATTACCCAAATCAACCTGTACATTTTCAAACTTCATATCTTATATATTATTATATATAGTGATGATCTGATCTTAATTCCCTTCCATTGAAATTCAAAGACTTTGTAGGAAAGGCATACGTCTCAGCCCTTTCACTATTCTTGTCTCTCTCCCTCTCTCCCCGTTTTTCCCCTGTTGCCTATCTCTCCGATTACGGCCAACTTCAACCATGGGGGAGATGAAGGAGGGAGGCCAGCTGGTGGATAACCGGGCGCCGTTGAACAAATATGCCCTTGGCTGCACTTTAGTTATCTCCATGATCACCATCATATTTGGCTATGGTGTGTTCTCTCTCTCTCTCTCTCTCTCTCTCTCTCTCTGTGCATGGGAATCCCTCTCTGATGGCCGAACCATAACTATATTTATATCGATTTCATCGTCGAGTTCATACTAAAGTTACAACTTGATCATGCAACATTTACAATGTTTTTTCTATTCGATTCTTGTTCATCCAAGATCTTAATTATTTGTAGACTTTTTATATATAATTAATATATAATATGTTCTTGTCCTTCTCCAGACACTGGTGTTATGAGTGGCGCCATGATATTCATCGAAGATGATCTCGAGATCAATGACACGCAAATATCAGTCCTCGCCGGAATCCTTAACCTATGCGCCTTGGTGGGTTCCCTTATTGCAGGGAGAGTTTCAGATTACATTGGTCGTCGTTACACAATTGTTTTGGCCTCCATTATTTTCTTGATCGGCTCAGTTCTAATGGGATATGGCCCGAGCTATGCAGTACTACTCGCCGGAAGGTGTATCGCCGGTATTGGCGTGGGCTTTGCCCTCATGATTGCACCGGTTTACACTGCGGAGATTTCCCCTCCATCGTCCCGAGGCTTTCTGACATCGCTACCGGACATTGCCATCAGCTTTGGCATCTTACTTGGCTATGTTTCAAATTACCTCTTCTCTAAATTGACTTTGAAACTTGGATGGAGGCTGATGCTTGGAGTTGCAGCAATCCCTTCTCTTGCCTTGGCTTTCGGCATCTTATACATGCCAGAGTCACCAAGGTGGCTTGCCATGCAAGGTCGTCTTGGAGAAGCCAAGAGCATGCTGCTGAAAGTATCCAGCAGTAAAGAAGATGCAGAGAGAAGGTTCCGAGACATAAAACTGGCAGTTGGGGTCGATGAAAACTGCACAGACAATGTTGTCAAGGTTGCCAAATCTTCTAAGGGCCACGGGGCTTGGAAAGAACTGCTTTTAAGGCCAACCCCTTCTGTCCGCAAGATCTTATTCGTAGCAATCGGACTTCATTTCTTCGATCATGCAACAGGCATTGAGGCAGTTGTGTTATATAGTCCAAGAATCTTCAAGGCAGCTGGAGTCGTTGACAAGAGAAAGCTCTTGCTTGCCACAGTTGGGGTAGGATTAACAAAGACTTTGTTCATATTTATAGCCACGTTTCTGCTGGACAAAGTTGGGAGAAGGGTACTCTTGCTGATAGGCACAACGGGCATGGTTGCAGCCCTAACAACATTAGGGTTTGCGCTCACCATGGTTGAGCACTCTGAAGAGAAACTGATGTGGGCGCTGATCCTAAGCATTTGTGCAGTCTATACATTTGTAGCATTCTTTTCAATGGGGATGGGACCGATTGCATGGGTCTATCTCTCTGAGATATTCCCTCTGAGAGTGAGGGCGCTTGGAGTTGGAATTGGCGTGGCTGTGAATCGGGTCATGAACGCCACAGTTTCAATGAGTTTCATTTCAATCTCCAAAGCCATAACAATCGGTGGAGCTTTCTTTATGTTTGCTGGTCTTGGTGTGTGTTCTTTGGTTTTCATCTATTTCTGTATGCCAGAGACCAAAGGGAAGTCTTTGGAAGAGGTTGAGGAATTGTTTGGGAAAAAGGAGAGAGATTTAGGTATAGAAGCTACTCAGCAGCCCAGAAGCAACGTCCAGTAGTACCCATAGAAATTGCACCCAGCCATTTAATGTGGGGAATATCATCGTCGGGCTGCTTTGTGATCGGGACCTGATCAAGTACGACACCGTACTTTTGCATGTGCACAACCCCTTGGGCAACATGTACATATACACGTGTGTGGTTCCATCTACGTTGATCAGTATATTGATCGAAGTTTGAAGCTCATGTTATTTGTGTTTTACAGTACTCTAGCTCTTTTTTTTGGAAGGATATATGGTACTACTTTTCTTTCAATATATATTACATTCTTCCGCTTCAAAAACCCATCAATTTAGATGAAAAAGCCAACAAAAATACAACCACAAATTATATATATATATATATATAATAAGTGCGTGAGAACTTTAAACTGCATGCATAGATTTTATAAAAATAAACTTAAAAGATTTGAAATAATATATTACATCCACTTTACATTAAAAAATATTTAACAATTTGACATCTCCGTTTGGAAACGGCTATAATTATAAGCTAGTACTCATGTAGATTAAATGATCTCCTGGCTATATATACATCCTCTAATGATTGTGCAAGAGGTTTTAAACACTGCAACAGATTTCATTTATTGTGACGAACAAAACCATTACAAAAAATATGAAAACCATCACAGAATTAGCTTTTTGGTGACAGTTTGAAATCGTCCCTACAACCGTCATCAAAAAGGCATCACAGAAATATTTTGTGATGGTTTACTATATGACCGTCACTAAAAGTTTTTGGGTGACGATTAGAAGTCTGTAGTGAGATGCAACATTCGAATGTGAATAAATTTTGTGACAATCGAATTTCGTCATAGAAAGTACGTTCAAACATATTAAATAATGTTCGAAAGTTTACCCAACCAATTAACATTCGAATGTTAAATATCTAACGTTCAATCTTTTCATTCGAATGTTTGATTTTTACGTTCGAACGTGTATACGTTCGAACATTTATGATGTGACGTTTGAATTTTTCATTTGCACGTTATTGTACAATTGCTTGAACGTCAAAGATTAAACAGGGGAGGGAAGAGTCCCAGAACACTTCTTGAATAGGCTGTAGAAATGTGATTGCCGAACACGAAGTCTATCAACGAGTTTGATGAGCTGACATGGGAGGAGAATGGTCTGAGGTCCATCTTTATTTCCAGAGGTTGGACCAACACCTATGCACTAAGAGCGAGGATATACCCCTCCATGATCTGCGAGTTTTACATGGAGATGTCATCCATGTCACATGATGCATCATCTCACACCGTAACTGTATGTAGTGTTCAGTTCGAGGTTTCGACAAATGTCATTGCCAAGCTACTCGTGGTCCGTCGCATATCTGAGGCATCGACTATAGTGGATGTTCAGACTGAGGATGCACCAGATGTAGGCACATTTATATCTACTGGCCCAGTCAATTCTGTGGCCAGAGATGTAGACTGATCGGAGGGCGTGGGGACTAATTAGCCTCAGGATGACAATTGCGATGAAGATTTCTTCATCCTCACTGGGAGATACCGCACACCGTTCGATAAGAAGTACGTGTTATCCTATACGCTACTGCTACCATTTTTTCGCATGTTGCATCTCATTGTTGTAACAAACGTAGATCCTGTGGCACATAAGCGCACCTTCAATCTGATTCGCACACAGTTCTTCATACGAGTGGTACGTGGAGAGCCCATCGACTTGCCACTGTAGATATTTGAGAGGATCCATTACGAGGTGAGCATCATCTCAACAGACAACCTACCATATGGGGTAATTATTACTCACTATTACTGGACCAAAAAGTGCCACCCCAAGCGGAGGAGTGGTTGACTGAGCACATGAACCTCTAGACATGACCTCACATCTTCGGAGCATAGGACAAGGAAGGGGGTGTGCTCGGCGTGAGCTTGGGCCTATACCAGATCTTATTCCTCCGACCCAGTCTGGGGCTGGGGTTGCTCCCCATAATGGGAATACTAACTAGTAGCCAATGGGTACATCTATAGGGGATGTGCACTCTGCTTGGGTTTATGTGATGGTCTCGAATATTGCTGTGCACATCAACTGACATATCGCGTCAGTACAACAGAGTATCACTAAGGTTGGCCATTGTTTAGATATCCTAAACGAAATGGTTAATACCTTGACTGAGAAATTTCATATATTTTTAAACAACACGTTCTGAGTGTTTTTCAATTTTATTGTATTTTGTATATATATTTTAATATATTTCTTTTTCTGTACTTTATGTAATGAATAATATCATTTAATATTTCTAGTATTTTTGAATTTCAGTTCTCAATCTTTTTAAATTTGAAATTTTATTTTTTATTTTAAAACAGTTCACGTTTGAACGTTAATGATTATCGTTCGAACGTTTGAATGAATAACTTACACATTTTTACGTAAATGGGCTTAGGGATTGTTTGGGGAGTAAGATGAGATGATAATTTTGTAAATAGTAGTAAGATAGTTTGTATAGTGGTGAGATAGTTTGAGTTGAGTATTTTTAGATTTTGAAAAATGAGAGAGAAAAAGTTAGATAAAAAATATTATAAAGTTAAATATTGTAATAATATAGTTTTATAATATTATTTTTATTTGGATATTTGAAAATTTTGGAATTGTTTTTCATTTTTTATGTTTTATTGGAATTTTCTAATACTTCTATATAGCTTGGGTTAGTATAAATACATATTATGGAATCCTACTTTCACAGTTAGTCAAAATTCAGCCCCCGTTTTTGTGGATGTAGGAGCACTGCCGAACCATGTTAAATCTGTGTGTTTTTCTTACTTTATCTTCTTTTACATACTTTTCATCGTAATTGCCGCACGTAGCACAACACACACACGTACATGAGATTAAGAAAATCCCAGAGATTTTGGTAACCAAACAAAAATACATCAATATAAGAGAGCCATGCAGTTGAATCTTTTTTTTTTTTTTTTTGGATACATTTGGGGAGGGGGGTTTTGAATCCAAAACCTCCATTTTGAAAGCTGGAGATTTATGCCAATCAGGTCACAAGCCTTTGGTGTATTCAATTGAGTCTTAAATCTAGCTTTCAGATCTTTTGACGTAGCCAAAAATATATAAGGACCCGCCCCCTTCTCCTCTCTCTCTCTCTCTCTCTCTCTCTCTCTCTCTCTCTCTCTCTCCTGTCGAAGCCCACTACTCTCTTTGTCTCTTTTACTTCTTCAATTCACTAACTAAAAACTTGTTTGATTTGTGTTTTAAGGAAGCAAATGTGAGCTAAATAGGCAGCGCTTTGCTTTCAAAGGAATTCTCTCCTTCCCACTCTGTCGAAACCACCAAGCCACTGAAAAACACTCCATCAAAGCTCTCTCTCTCCCACAAAAGAATTCCCACGATTTTTTTTTTATTTGACAACAAACATGAACAGCGATTGTACTACATATGGATAACCCACTATCAAGAGATGTTGTTCCAGGGAATGAAAAACTTTGGTTGCAAGGTTTTTTTTTCTTGCAAGCAATACTTGTATCATTAACTTCCATCTGCACCGATGAAAAAAATGAAAACTATAAGTTTTTATTACAATGCTTCAAATTTATATAAGATTGTATTGTTGATTAAATTTTTTGCTTTTGTGCAAATCGTGCGGTTGGGTTTATGTAAAGGGGAAGAGATGAATCTAGGAGGATAAAGTACTGCTGTGAGGATAAAGTTGCAGGTCTTGAGGTCCTCGACGGGTAAAGTTGTAGGATTTAAGGTCTTCGATGGGTAAAGTTGCAGGTCTTCAGGCCACGAGATGGAAGGAGAGAGAGGGACGGTGAGAGAGAGGTTAGGGATTTTGATTTCTCGAGAGAGAATGAGAGAAAAGAGAGGGGGTCTCGATTCAGGATACCCTATTGCACGTCTCGCGTTGGTTTTGCATGTAGCCTTTATGTGGCGAGTCCTCATTTGTCTCCGATAATTAGGTTTTGTAGGAGACACTTTTTAGAATCATTTCCGTTAATCCAATTATATATGTTTATAGGCTTATAATAGGAGTTCAAATCACAAAAGATGACATTCATTTTTTAATATAGACGTCCCATCCTGATAATGTTGGAAATATTATTAATTCCTATGTATATTATTGTTGGTTGAGATAAATCAAAAGATCAATAGAAGAAATTGAAAATGACTTGCCATGGCATATATATCCCTTATATCTTAAAAGTTGCGATACGCAAGTGAATAAGAATGAACAGTATTTTTGTTTGACACTTCCTTCTTCCATTTCTGTCCCTCTGTCTAGCCGAGTGTGTACATTTTTGCCCCCTAAGTTCCTTATATTTCGTTCATCTGACCGAGGGTGTTTTGGTCTTTTTAGTGAAGGTGCGCTAGAGAGTAGGCAGCTAATTTCCTAGGCAAACTTCCCTTGGACGTTTAGTTGCTCTATTATTTATATATATATACTAGATCGGAACAACGTGTAAAGCACGTTTGCCTAGTTCGGTGAAATAATTATTTAAAAAAAATAGTGTATATTTCATAAAAAAAAATCGATTTTAATCAATAATTTAAGGCATCTGGGAAAAAATGTGAAATCTAGCAAATATTTACGGGTAATGATAGTTAAGTAGAATATAATAATTACATGCTTACATAGATTAGACGATAAAAACAGTTTTTAAAAATATAATATAGTTCAACACATATTTATAACAGCGATAATTTTAGCAAAGTTGCCTGTGATAAGTTTAATACAAGCTCAACAAAAACATTAGTTCAAAATATAACATAGTCCAACTCATATTTATAATATCGGTAGTTTTGGCAACAAACCCAACAAAAACATCAATTCAAAATATGAGTCCTTTGATGTTTTACTATGATCCATCATTTTATGTCATCTTGTACTGCATCAATAGAGACAACATTGAAATTCTTGTGTTGTTGTTGGTTGAGTCGATTTGGGTCTACTAAAAGTTCAATCATCCACTATTTTTGCGAAACTTGTGCCACAAGATTTTTTATATATGGCAAATGTTCCTGCAAAGAAAATTTTTAATAGCCTTGCATGATTAATAAAAATTTAAAGAACATATATACTGAAAATTGATGTCTTGTAAATTAACACAAATCTATGAATGCAATATCCTTAATTAAATTACTATGCATGTTATAAATAAAAATAAAATTGGCATAACAGACAAGTATATAAAAATTAATTTAAATGATTTTTGTTATAATTTGCTTTTAATAGTTTTTTTTTTTTTAAACATAAAGCTCAATGTACTTATAGATAATGTAGTAAATATGTCAAAAATTTTAAGATGGACTTTTTCACTGACAATAATAAAGGCAATGAAAAAAAAGAAAACATACATCGCAAGTGTGATTCATAAGTTTAACTACCGAACAACCGAATGCTTCCTCTACAACTCCACCAAACATAACAGCAGATAGTCTTCATGTACCATCGTCGAGTTCAACATATGCTCAACAACTATAAATTTGATAGAAATATCATTTTAAGTTAGAATCAATAAAAGCTATACATTAAATTTATCACATAAATTATCAAACAAAATAAAAATTTTGAAAGATACATACCATGGTTTGGAAATGCTTTGGTGTTTGCAATTGCAACAAAGGAAGCTATCATTGTAATCATATCCAATTCCTTTATTATAGCCAATACACGAGATGTAAAAAAATATTTAACGCAATTATCTTCGCCTTGATCCAAAATTTTACTTTCTACATTACATTAGAAACAATTTTTTAGGTGAATTGATTGTATAAATATTTGAATTTGTTATGAAAAATGGGATTTTACCTCTATGGGTTGTAAACTTTTGATCAACTCAACAACATCACAATTCTTGATTATTTCTCAAATACTAACAGAAGATAGAGATATAGACGAATATGTCAAGCATCTTACACTAATACTCTTAAGTAATAAATCATTAATCACCGCCTTTAAAATTCATAAAAACAAATGCAACATTAGAAATAAAAATATGGAGATTCCAATATTCAAGTGGCATGAAACAAATAACGACTTAGTTGTAACGATTATCACTCTTGCAATGAAGTTGCATCAGGAAAAACAGGATTGATCATAAATTTACTTTTCAAACGCCATGAAAGAGACAATCCTTCATTGAAAATAGAGATCATGATTAATGGAAGCATATACAATATAAAAGAAAATATAAGATTGTTAATTATTAAAAATATTATTATAAGAACCAACTTTTTCTTGTTCCAAGTATAACTAGCTTTATCCCAATTATTTCTGAGATTTTTTTGCATTCATCTTGGACAAATTGACTCCACATAGTTAAACATATGGGGTTTAAGCTACAAAATCGAAATAAAAAAAGATTTAAAAGAAGATGTTAGAAATAAATACTGAAACATAATTCTAAAAGAGTGAACTATCTAAAAAATATTTTTAACTTTGATCAATGACATATTTCCAGGATAGTTGTTGGTCCATGCGCTGAAGTTATCTCTCTACATGGCTTGATATGGATTGCAACAACCAGAACATCTGACAAATAAGATTTAAATTTTTAATATATTGATAATTAAAGATTCTAAAATAAAGAGTGAATTACCTATTTCTGTAATTGAGTCTTTGTAAGCGTCTAATTCATTGAACGAAATGAGTTGGTACTTCGGTACTCCAATTGTTCTTCATCCTTTGGAACATTCTCGATTATCGTTTTAGAAATATGCATTACTGATGTATGCATTACTGATGTAATATGGCCGGAAAATATGTAAAGTATCATCTCATGAGTCAATATCTTTATCAAACATTGTCGCTTGCACTCAATTTCCTTGTACAGCATAAGAAATTGAAACGAATAATTTACATAAATAAAAATTGTAATAAATAATTGAGCATAATAATTTTGTTTGATTTTAAATGTGTTACAAGAAGAGAACTAAATGAACAGAACATCATCAACATTTATATAATATGAAAAAATTTTAAAAATCAAACATCAAAACACCCAACATATCAATTGTAAAAAAACAAAGCTTAATAGATAGAATGCAAGAATAACAAAATCATTTACAAGTTTTTAGTACACCAAAAAAAAAAAAAAAGACCATAGATAGAATTAAATACTATACTTTTGGATCAATCAATGTTAGGCTTTGGTACTTCACTGGTGAACGTTGGCATGTTCATTTGGGTGACTTGTTTGTCACGATCATTTTCATTTTTCAATTCCTTGTATTTGTAGTAATATCTTTTATCGATGTATAAACCGTCCGCATCTTTAAAGCTGTTCACATACAAAGATATTAAATATATAAGTATAGTAAACCTATACTAAATTTAAAAAGAAAATTACAAAGAGAATTAAAGAACACAATAAATATTTCAAGAACACAATACTAAACATAAAAAAAAAAAAAGTGAATTCTATTAAATGTGTAATTTTGTTTAAGTAGTTAAACTCAAATTATACAATTGAATCATTACCCATATAACATTAATCTAAACATGCTAATTTTAATAATTCCGTATACACAATATTTTTTGTGCAATTCTTTTCTTATCGTTTAGTCGATATTGGTCATATTAAAACCCTAACTGTAAATGCAGTCATAGCCCTTGATAAAATCACATATAATTGACCATGTAAGAAAACAGGTTAAGGTAAATATATCCCAACAAATCCAATGTTTACCCTTGTGACTTATTTATAGTCATTGTAAAGCTTAATCTGATAGGCAATTGGGTTCGTTTGAATAAGAAACCACTATTTTTATCAACATTTGGTAAGAATAAGATCCTTGAAATAAAGACTCTTTTTCCGCTATGGTGCCCAACTGCGATTTCTGCATCAATGACATTTCAATCAAAAGTCCGACAAATTATGCATATTCCGTTACATAGTTTTTATGATAAATTAATGTTTCTAAGCATCATGATGGGACAATTTATCTTCAGTAACAATTCATGAGGAGGAAGCCCATTTGGAGTTAGAGTATTTAAAAAATCATTCGTGACTGATTGTTCAAATGCATCTATTGCTTCATCAAAACTATAATATCCCCTAAGCTCATTAGGAAACTTATGAATTAGTAATGCATTTATTTCATCAACATAACTGTTCTTTGGTGTTAATATGGCCCAATTCATGATAGCTGAAATATTTATTGAATATTAATGAATATCATGAAAAACATCATCTATTAAATGATCAAAAGAAGTACAATCATTTTCATATGAAACAAGCATGCCATTAAGAATTTTTATAGTTTCATTATCTATGATTGGTGTCATTCTGTTGCCTAATTCTAACACATATTCTAAAAAAACTAGATCCAATCTTGTTCGCATATTTTCAGTAAAATGAAACTTAATCAATGTAGGCCACAAATAGGAAGAAACCAAACCGGCATCAACATGTTCTTGTCTTGTTCCTTTCCGAACCACAGATAAAATCTAGTGAAAATCTCCACCGAAACGACAACTTTTTTACTGAATGTTAACTCTGAATCATTAATGTCTTGTAGCGTTTTATTTAATGTTTCGATGTGTTGTTTTCTTAACATAGGGGCCTCATCCCATATAATTAACCTTGCTACACGTAGTAGCTTTGCAATGGCACTTTGTTACTGACACAACACATACTATGTTCATCAGTATCCAGTGGAATCTTAAAGTGCGAGTGTGATGTTCGACCTCCAGGAAGGATTGATGTAGCAACACCAGATGAATCAGTTACGAGTGCTACTAATTTTTTTGATCTTACTGCGATGAGAAGTGCCTTGTATAGGAATATCTTCCCTGTCCCACCATGGCCATCAACAAAGAACGTACCAGCTCTATTTGAAAATACCTTTCCCAAAACTGAATTATAAACATGTCGTTGTTCACTATAAAGAGCTTCTGATGCATTAATATCTTCTTCTAAAATTTCAACAGCTAATTCATCATTGATTTTCCTAGATTCGAATTGGTCTTCATCAAAACAAATGTTGTCATTAAGAAGATGGAATGAATTAATGTCTTTCCCTCTTGATTCAAGTCTAAAAGAAATTGAGCGCAAAACTTGCATTCTTACATTGAACATAGAATCTTCGGTTGACCTAAAATCAACTGACATATCTTGTTCAAAACATTCTCAAAGCTCTCTTGAATTGGTTGGATTACAATAAACCAATATAGTTGCAAATAGCCGTCTCAAACTGGACGACATTTGATATAGAGATGCTTTATGTAAACAATCTTCTAAGTCACGGTCTCTTTATACCAAACCATGCATAGTTGCTGCCTCACGAAATGTTGGAGCCACAACACTATCAACTGGTATAGGATCTTCAAATGACAAAGGTCATCTTACATGATTTAGCAATATTCGTAAATAATACCTCTCACATTCAAATGGAATTGTTGTAACAATTCGATCTATAACATTTTTCTTTTTCCGACAAGTCCACTCTTTGTATTGTTGGCTCCAAATATAGAATTCTGGAAATTCTTTGTACAACAACGTTATGGCATTCTCATCCACTCGATTTAATGCAAAGATGTTGGCATCAATTTTGCAGACCAATCAGAGTTTAGAACATTGATTAAGTCTTCATTTGCTCAAAAAGTTACTTGGTGTTGATCCTCAAGATGTAAATGTAAACTATACACTGCCAGATACATTCAATTAACAATGAAGCCATATATTCTTCACATAGCTTCAGGCGAAGCAATCTATCAGGCCGATTGGAATTGTTGGATTTTATCAATTTGTTGATTGTTTTGTTCAGAAACCAAATTGAAAGCAACACGATCATGCCTTTTGTAAATGTACTTATAGAGATATTTGACTGCTTTTACCGTAGAACAAATCTCAACATTAATGTGACAGTCAAATGTTACAAGCAAATACGGATTATTTGAAACGACCTAACGATTATCTAAATTCTGATCTCTCACATTGACAGTTATTCCATTGTCAGAACGCCTATATATTGGAAAGCAATTAATTCTAACAGTCGTAGCCAATACAAATTTTTTTGGATAATGGTCTTTAAAATAACCATTTCTTTTCATGAAAATATTTGTTGGATTCAACATCCCACATGACCCATACATCATATGCTTAACAATAGCATTATGCAAGTAAAAATTCGTATTTTTATCAGGTATTTCTACCGATACAACATCATCAAAAGATTCAAGCGCATAGAGTTTACAACCCCTCTGTAATATAATTAAAAAATGAGCATGTGGAAGCCCTCTTTTTTTGTGCTCAATAACATAAACATATGCTGAGACTTTTCCAATATATGCCGCTTGAATAATCGATCTTTTAATTATTTTAATTTTGTACAAAAGACCCGGGCAACCAAATCAGGCCGATTTTAACTCTCCTCATGTAAGTGTAATTCATTTGAAATTTCTTGTCAGTTTGGATTGCATGTCATTGTTAAAAAAATATTTGATTTATCATAACGCGGAATTAAAGCCATTGCTTGTATATATCTTTTCACATGTCTCTTAATCCCCAAATAAATGATGAGGGCAGAATAATCCGTTTTCCAATATTAGAAGCATTAGTTTCCCCAAGCGTAATGGTATCAACAATACCTTAATATTATAACTCAGATCGAATATATTATTGGTTGCTAAGAAAATAATCCAATCTTGACGTTTTGATCTTAACATACATATCAACAACAAATTATTGTAATAGACGATCAGACAGCAGCAAAATTGATCTGACATTTTCTCTTATTTTCAATTTGTAGCAATAATATTTATGGCACGAAACAATTGGATCCTTCATTTTTCTGTTTATTGCTACAAAAGTTGAAGGAGAACGAAATATTACAAAATTAGAAGTCTACAAACTAAGTATAAATGAGAAAGATTAAGATTACACTTTAATCTCGTTGTTCTCTTGTAAGTAATTCTTCTACTGATCTTGATTGGTAAGGATCTATTGATGGGGTTGTTTCATTACATATTAATGTGCATCCTTTATTGACCCTTTAAATAAATGCCTTGATACCAACCAATATCCCCAAAAGAAAATAACAGCGGATACTGAATTGGATCATAACAGCCAAAATAATACTGAACTATATGATTTCCACCAGAATGACTAAAGACACAAATGTCCCGTCCTCCCAACTGACCTGCATCTTCATTTTTTAACCCTTATTGATGCAACTTGCGAATATGTTGGGGCATTGAATACACGTTGATCTAGGCCAGCATTTGATCTTATATAGATGACTTGATTTTTCAAATTTGACAAATCATCAAGAGACCCGTAAAACACAGAATATGGATTGATGCGAAGAATATCGATGAGTTGAACTATAATTGATGGATTTATTCTGTCTGAATTAGAAATGCGATTTTGTAATTAATGCTCAGTATCATAGAAATACAATTGGAGATAAGAATGATGACCATTTAAAGGGACTAAATCATTTATATAATGATAGATTTGTCCCGAAGTTCAGAAGGTATAAATCTCTCTATTCCGTCTGCAAAAATCTCTATCGAATTTAACTCCAAAAGATGTATACGCGAACTTGTTATTATAAGTTCAAACATAAGTCTTAAAATGCGCGGCGTCATTTGTGTCGGAGGTAAAAAGATCATAAAGCTGATCAGGGACATCATTTGTGGTTAAAGAAATTGTTCCATCAGCACAGCAAAATCCGTTTGTTTCATAATAGAATCGTTTTGCTTTATAATGCCTGCAACAAGGCATATATGGCAAAGAATATAGTTCAAATGGCATGACTTGCAATAATTGTCTAAGTCCAACAAAGCGGCTATACCCCCCACCTATTGAATTTAAAGATGAACACAAGACAATAGACATAAGCCCATCGAATTATTTGAATGATTTGATTAAGGACACTACTAGAAGAGTAGAAAGAGTTGTCAATGGAATTAGAAGAACAAATAATATATATATTTGTTTCTTACCTCTACAAGGTGGCGGTATACTTGTTTCAAAACTTGATTCTTGCCGAACAACACATGGAGCCTATTTGAATAGGATGTTCCCAAATTTCAATAAAAAAGAATCTAAGGCTGCTTGACTAAGAAAAATAGAAAAATAATTTCAGAAAAACCTATTGAATCAAAAGTTGATTAGAGACAGTTGTTTCATCTATGTATGTGTTTCCTGATTTACGTGTCAAGAAATCCATAGAATCACTCGGACAATCAAAATAATTCGTCACATTGTTTAATGATGAAGTTGCCTCTGAATCAACCACACAGACATTAACACCAAGAAGAACACATACTTCATGAGACGAAGTTAATTCATCAATGTCAATATTAGCGCGAAAAATTCGTTGTCTCTTTGACACTTTTTGTAGAACAGTGAAGTCCTGAATGATGTTTATATGTTGAACATCATCATTTGAAGGTTCATCAACTGACTTAGTCCTTTGATCACCCTCAAACGAAGTTGAATCTTTTAACTGGATGAATTTGCTTCTAGATGCTTTTTTTGTAGAATATCTTTCTCTCTGTTTTCTACGGAGTTCTTCCTTTTTCTGTTCTGGTAAATCTTTATACAGGATTTTCTTTACTGGTTGTTTTCCATGATCTTCCAAAAATAGTTTTCAAACTTAACTTTTATAAAATTAATATTACTATTTAAAAACAAATATTACATAACTCATTAATACAATCTTACCATTTCTCATTATGTTAATAAAGCAAACAATTCTTTCAAACGTTGGATACTGTTCAACACAACTAAGACTAAATGAATAATTAACAACTGCTTAATGCGAAATACACACCTCCATTGTGCATTTTAAATGCTAAACAATTTCATTGATAAATATGTTGAAAAATACATATAAGATCAACAAAGAAATGAAGATAACAATATACACATGAAATGAAAAATACCATGAAACGAGAACCTATAAAAAGCATAGATCAATATTACATATCAAAATTCATAAAATATAATATTTCTCAAAATTAATTTGCTATCAATAAGTGCCCACTAAAAATTACAAGCAGGGACCAGGAAAAAAAGATATATATAATATATATAAAAAGGTACTTGCAGGTCTTGAAATGAATAGTGAAGAGTCTTTTATATATTTAGATTTCTTGAAAAGAAGGATAATTCCTATCTAGACACAAAAGACATTGTAAGTTTTGATTGCATTGTACACACACAGATATAAGCACACAAAAATTGTTCAAATATGTTTTTTGCAAACATGTTGGAACGATGCAAAAAAATTTAAACCGCTCTTAAAACTTGTTTCTAGTATTTTATTCAAAACCTTCTCATTAATCTCAAACCCAATGAGGACAAGAGATTTTGTTTTTTTTACACTTCTCCTGTTTTGTCACAATAATATATTATATAAACTTCAATTTTTTAATAATATTTTATATTATTATTGGCTCTTTAATTTCAATTTATTTTTATTACTATTATGATGGTCTTCATCATTTTATTTTACTATTGCAAAAGTTGTTGTGTATTTGTGTTAAAGTGTTTTCTTATATATTATTTTGCCTTTTGAATTGAGCCTTCTGTGTTATAATAATATATTATATAAACTTCAATTTTCCAATAATACTTTATTATTATTGGCTTTTTAATTTCAATTTTTTTATTATTATTATGATAGTCTTCATAATTTTATTTTACTGTTGTAAAAGTTGTTGTATATTTTTGTGTGAAGGCGCTTTCTTATATATTATTTTGGTTTTTCGGATTGGACCTTCTGTGTCACAACAATATATTATATAAACTTCAATTTTTTTAATAATATTTCACATTATTATTGGCTCTTTAATTTTAATTTTTTTTATTATTATTATGATCGTCTTCATTATTTTATTTTACTGTTGCAAAAGTTGTTGTGTATTTTTGTATTAAGGTGTTTTCTTATTATTTGGTTTTTCAGATTGGGCCTTCTATGTCACAATAATATATTATATAAATTCTAATTTTCTAATAATATTTTATATTATTATTGACTCTTTAATTTCATTTATTATTATTATTATGATCATCTTCATTATTTTACTATTGTAAAAGTTGTGTATTTTGTGTTAAGGTGTTTTCTTATATATCACTTTAGTTTTTCGGATTGGGCCTCCTGTGCTAATGGGTTGTGTGTAGTGTTTTGGTGAATTTTATTATTATCTATGCCGACATGACTGCAGTGGCCTCAATAATTAAAACTTTCCTAAAAACATCATTATGACTAAGAAAGATTTCTTCATATATATATATATACATACTATGAAAGGACAACGGGCCTTGCACGTGTGTCTAGTTTAATTTTACACAATTTTTTATTTTTTAAACAAAGAAATTACTTTAAAAAGTAGAAATAATGAATTATAGAAAAAAAAAAATCAGCTCACCATCTTCTAACTATACAGTAACATGTGATTTCTCATTTTTACCATTCAATTTAAATATATATATTGATGTTTAAATATATGTTTTTACACATCAAGAAAAAAAAGAAATCACATATTGGTGTGTGGTGTGGAGATGATGAATAACATTTATTTTTTAAAAAAAAGTCATTTTAAATCTAATATCTTTATTTTAAATGTAGCTGATGATTTTTAAATTGAGTTAAGTATTCTAAAATCTTCTAAATATTTTATCAAAAATCATTTTAAATGAGGTATTTGTAGTGTTATTGAATAAAGACAAATTTTCAAGTAAACCTTTTTATATTTTGAAGTTTCAAAAATAATATAGTTTTAAAAAATTAATTTATTTAAATGATTTTATTATTTTAAGAATATTATTTAATATTCATTAATTTATTTTATGTTAAGAACTCTCATTATTTAGATGATTATATTCTCCTAAGAAATATTTATTAAACTCATCATTTTATTTTATAATAAAAGATTTTAATTTTAGATCAAGAATAAAAAATTTGATTTTAAAATTTAGTATATTTTTTTTTCCTTATCTATTTCTTTCTCTCTTATTTTTCTATGTATTATCTTCACCTCTTTTCATTTCCCCGCAACCCACCTGCACCAAGTTCTCTCTTTTTCACATGTGAATAACAAAAGTCTAAAATACCCACCCTTCTTTTCCTCTACCCCCAACCCACCTACTTCTCTCTCTCTCTCTCTTCTTCTGACGATATGGTCACCTAGTTTCTATCCAACCTTTTTACTTCCATACAACATTTATGATGCTGCTTCGGTTACAATATTGATGGAGAGCACGTTCAACTTGTTTTGGCGCAACTATCCAAGTTCATTTATTTGTGCGCCTAAATGGATCATCCATTATTTCTCTAAAATTTGACTTGCAATATTTTAGAAATATGGGAGGTGGTCTTGTAATTTCTTATTACAATTTTATGAGCAATTGGTAGAATAATTTTTAAAAACAATGAACAGACTATAGGTTAATAGTTAAGTCCAAAGTCATTCCATCTATATTTATATTTATTAAATAACTATATATTAAGAATAATAAGATATCTAATAAATATACAGATTTATTTAAATTATTAAAAAATTATAATTCATTCCCTGATGGAAATTTATAATTATACTAAGAAATCTATTTATTTTGGAAGAAAATCTTCAATTTATCCAAAACGGAAAAAACATTTAAGTTTAGAAAGTATATATTTTAATAAATCACTAAAAAGAAACCATTAATAGAAACAGGGAAAATTATATAGCTAACTACATATTTGTAGTAGAACGCAAAAATTCAATTCAATATTTACAGGACTCAAATTAAAAGATATAAAATACTACACAATATTAAAATTTAATTTGTAAACATTTTCTTTTGATTCTTATGAAAATTTACTATCATTTTCAAAAAATAATATTCAAGACTATTTCTAATAAGATCTAAAATGCACTTATAAAGCCTAAAGAAAATCTTATAAACCCAACCCGCAACCCCATCCATTCGGTCAGCCTAGCCATCCTTTTTTTGCCCTTTTTCTTCACCCTCCAACCTTCCCTTCCTGAACCTTCTTCCCCCTCTTTTGATTATCTCTCTCTCTCTCTCTCTCTCTCGACTTCTCAAAAACCCTCACTCACTTTCTGCTCTCTTTCTCGCTCTCAACCCTGCTCAAACTCACTCTCTCACACCTCTCTCTTTTGTCATCAATTTTTCGTCGGAAACCAGAGGTCTCTCTCTCTCTTTGTGTCATCACGATTCTTCAACCGTGTCTCTCAAATCTCCTCTCTATAGACGTTTCCCGTGTTTGGTCTCAAAGAAAGTGAAGAAAACTGCAGCCTAGGTCAGCCAACGAAGAACACGATTGTTCTTCATGGGAAAGGTGGATTTTTTTTTTCTCCTTCCAATCTAAGTTTTTTGTTTGCTTCTTCAAATCCAAATGTAAGATTCTTTGAGATCTGAAGTTTTTTTTTTATTTTCTTGTTCAGATCGTGTATATGTTAACAGTCTGCACCTTGTGATGTAATCTGGGCTAAGGGAAATACAAATGAACGATGGAAGAAGCAGCAACAGCAATGCACATAGGGTGTTCTTATTTCTGGCTTTGTTCTTGTTTGGTTTTCGTGTATATGGATATAGTGTTTTAATGATTTTGTAGAAATTTCGAAATCTTAAAAATCTTCCTCCTCAAATCAAAGGGGTTAATTTTTTTGCTTTTTTAAATCTGGGTGTAATGTTCTCTTATGAAGAGTTTTTGTAATTTTTCTTGTTTTTGTATTTACAGAAATTACATTTCTCTAATTTCCTTTGTTCTTGTGTACACGAGTATGAATTTCTGAAAGAATAACGGGAAACTACTATTCATCTTTCATTCACACTTATTGAACGAAACAGCAGTTGCAAGTGGGAAACGTAGGAGGGCTTCTGTCCAGCCTGGTCCGTGGCTACTAATGGCGGCAAGTCACGCGAGGCAAAGTGAGAGAAAAGAGAGAGGTTCTGAATTGAGAGAGAGAACTCGGGAGGGAGAGACAAAGAGCCGACAATGAGAGAGAGGATTAGTGTTGTGTTCGGTATAAAAGGAAACATAATGTAATTTTGGAATACAAGTAAGGGCAAAATTGGCAATGAAAATATTAGATGAAAATACTATTCATCCAACATTCGCATTTATATATATAGTAGATATATATATGTGATATCATAATTTGAATTCAAAACTCACCTCAATTCATCTTAATTAATCTCATCTAATTATTACAACTTTTTTAAATTTACACACAAAATATAATAAATAATTTAACTTTTTTAAATTTCATAATAATAATAATATTAAAAATTAATATTCAAAAATATTTTATTTTATTATTCATATTAATATTCAAACAATATTTTATTTTACCATTCATAAACAATCTCAAATCTTCTCTCAATTCAAACTAAAACTATCACAAAAAGACACATTTAATGACGAATCATTGTAGTGTCTGACATATGAACACCCTTTAACTATTAAACTCATGTGGAACAATTAGGTCTCGTTTGGATAGTGAGTTAAGATAAAATTAGTTAAGATAAAAGTTGAAAGTTAAATAAGATATTATTATAATGTTATTTTTTAATATTATTATTATATTAGAATTTGAAAAAGTTCGATTGTTTATTATATTTTGTATGAAAATTTAAAAAAGTTGTAATGATGAGACAAGATGAGATGAAATACTTCTTGTATCCAAACCTTGTGCGCTTAGTAATATTAAACTTCTAATATTTAGCTACTATTAAAAAAAAAAAAAACTTCTAATTAGTTAGAGTGCACTAGCTTACAGTGTTTGATTTGGCTTCTTTATAAAGAGAAATCACATTATTATAGATTAATTTTCTTTTATTTTTCAATAAAGTATAAGATATTAAAGCATTGATCAGAAATACCAAGGCTTGCCTTTGTTGTTTTTATTTTTTTAAAAATTATGTTCAAAACTGAAATTTCCTTAATTAGTACGAATTTCTTATATTTATTTAGCAACGAGTTAATTTAAAAAAAATGATAAATACAATGAGTTATTTTTCTTATTTATCAGCACTGAAATAATTATGAAAAATTAATTATGTTAATTACACAAAGGTCCTGCAATTAGTAATTATTACGAAAATCCTTAATTAAAGATTTTAATTAATTGATTGATCATCCAACTCCTTGCACTGCCACATGCCAAGAAAAACTTGAAGTAGATATTATAATCATGCCACGCGATCATATTGGGAGGTAAAAGAGAAACTTAGCGAATCAAATCCCTCTATTAATTTTGCCCACATGACGACACCTACGAACAAGGGGAACCTCAGGCAAAGTCACACCAAACCTCACCATCTCTTTCCCATATTCCACTCCTAACCCCTCTTTTTTCTGATCCCTCAAGTAGAGGCTAGCTTTCGAGAGAGAGAAAGACGTGGTAATTTGTTTAAGTCTTTTTTGTTTACTCTCTAGATAATTTCTCTCTATGTGACAGCAACTTGTTCATGAGGAGGCTTTGCCCGAATATAGATCGAGAAGATGGCCTCGAGACTGTTCTTGAGGTCCCAATACCAGAAGAAATGTTCACGAGCATGGGGACTAACCTGGGGTTACGGTGTCAGAACATGCTGACGTGGATGAAAGCTCAGACGTCGGACAAATGGTCATCGCCGGTCATTGCCGGCCGTTTTAACGAGCTACGTTTCCTGCTTTACCTTGTCGGCTCCCCACTTATCCCCCTTCAGGTCCAACTCGGCCACTCAATCCACCGCCCTGTCAAAGATTGTTCCATTGTACGTAAGACTATCTTAATTCATTTATTGGGTTTTCTTATTTTTCTGCCTCATGCATGATATATGTAGTACTATCACTTTCATGTCTTGTTGATTGCGAAGAAGATACCAAGAAGAAATCATGATTAATTACATGTAATCATCTAAAAGGATGATTAATTCTGTTCTTTTTTTTAAAAGGATGATTAACTCTGTTCTTCTTTTTTAAGGTACACTTTGAAAACTTCAATCTTCAAAGTTCCCATTGCATGGATCTCTTGAAAAAGCATATAGGCGAATGCACAATTTACTAAAAAGTCGCTACAAGAAAAACGAGTATTTGTAACCGATTATTTGCGACGATAATGACTATTTGTGATGAAAACAAGCTCATTTAAACAGGAAATAATTATTTTCATAAGAAATAACTGGTTACAAATAAGCAGTTTTCTTATAGTGAGTTATGGGATGAGATGATATGAAATACCAACTTCGTAAGGAGAAATCTTATTCATTAATTATCATGTGACATAAAAAAATTAGAGTTATTTTTTATTTTTCACTTTTATACCAATCATTTGATAGAAATAATAATAATTAAAAATCCGATATGCCATGGTTACTAGTCGTTGATTTGCATGGACAACATTCTTAATTATAGCTAAATGATCTCATGCATCTCTCTCTGATCAGGAAGCTTCAACGGCCAAATATATTGTGCAACAGTATACAGCAGCAACGGGAGGCCAACTGGCATTAAACTCAGTGCACAGCATGTGTGTGACCGGGCAAGTGAAGTTTAAAACATCGAATTTTCACCGAGGAAACGAGAGGATAGAGTTGAAAAAGTGCACCGAAGAGGCTGGTGGATTTGTGCTTTGGCAAAAGAATCCGGACTTGTGGTGCTTGGAACTTCTTGTTTCCGGCTGCAAAGTGAGCTGCGGAAGCAATGGAAAGATTTCATGGCGCCACTCCTCCAATCAACAAACACCCATTTCTAAAGGTCCTCCCAGACCCTTGCGCCGTTTTCTACAGGTATATATATAATTAATTACTACCTCAAATTTCAATTAATTACTTCGCCCATACAAAAATATTAACCCTTGTTCATTTCTTCTACAATCCATTGCCCATTTGCATATAATATAAAAGGCAAGGAGTAAGATCATGCTAGCTAGTCGGCCGCCCAGCTGATCTTACCGTTAGGCGTGATTGCTAGTTTATTTCTCATTTTTTTTTAAAAAAAAATACATACATATATTAATAGCAACAACTTTTTTAAATATTTAAAAAAATTAAAATACACTATCGGTCAAATCTAGAGGCAAACTAGCATTTTTGTAAAAGAATTAAGACACTGGTGATTAAATGGAGAATTAGTGAAATGCCATATATAATAAACAATTATTTTGTATATTTTATTTGTTTCTATTTTAACAATGCTTAGAAATTTTATTTCCAATATATTAAGTTTAATTTTGAATTCCAATATATTTTCTATATATACATGTTTTTCTCATTAATAAGAAATTCTAATTTCATCCCCAGCTAGAGATCAATATGTGGTACGTAGTACTCTCTAATATATCTGGACATAATTGTCATTTATCCAGGAAAAAAAACAATAAAATTCATGTATATATATGTTTTACAATATTGTTTAAAAGGGACACACTTGATCTTTAGCACCATTTCTCGTAAACATCTGTTTTTTGTTTTTTGGTGTACACATTATCTGTATAATTGGGCAGGGTCTTGACCCGAGGGCCACAGCCAACCTATTCATCGATGCAATGTGCATCGGAGAGAGGCTGATAAACGATGAGGACTGCTTCATTCTGAAGCTAGAGACAAGCCCGGCCATCCGTGAGGCTCAAAGTGGCCCAAACTATGATGTCATCCACCACACTATATGGGGTTACTTCAGCCAACGCTCGGGGCTCTTGATTCAGTTTGAGGACTCGAGGTTGCTGCGGATGAAAACCCAAGTAGGGGATGAGGATGTGTTTTGGGAGACGAGCACAGAGTCAGTGATGGAGGATTACAAGTACGTTGATGGTGTAAACATTGCTCACAGCGGCAAGACCAGCGTCACAATTTTTAGATATGGAGAGCAATCTGCTAACCACAAGAGGGAGCTCGAAGAGAGATGGAAGATTGAAGATGTGGATTTCAATTTGTGGGGTTTGACAATGGAAAGCTTTTTGCCTCCTGCAGACCTAGAATAAATTCAGAAATCAAATAGTTGAGAGATCAGTACTACCCTTGCTAGATAAAGTTGGATTTCTTATATACGAGTATTAAGTGAAATGATCTGTACAGCTTAGAATATGCAAGTCTCGCACATTTTATTTGAAAGAAATTGATAAATTTAATTTATTCTTTAATAATATATTTAATTTTTTAAAAAATAAGTGTGCAAGATATGCATATCTTAAAATTATATCTAACATTACTTTAAGAAAAATATAAAGAGAAATTCTATTTGCAGTTTCTACTTGGAGACTGTATTTACAGGCCTTTTATTAAATGAGAAAAAATGTCATTTTATGAGGAATATTCTTGTAATTTTAAAAAATTTTAAAAATAAAATAGTCTAAATTTACATTACAATCTTCAAATGAAGACTGTACTTAGCATTGCTCAAATATAAATAAGTGTAAATACTAACCAATTAAAAAGATGGTTTGAGGTTTTCTTTTCCAAAGAATTGAAAGAAACGGCAATTGTTTCTAGTACTTTGGAGCTTTGTTTTATATGGTATTTCTTTTGAGCAATGATAAACATACGTTTGCGAGTACTACTTTTAATGAGTAATTGACGAAAATACTTTTAAAAAAAAGTATTTATTTCGAGTGAATAAAATTAAAATTTAGGCCTTGTTTGGATTAAAAAATTATCTAAACTCATCTTATATCATATTCAAACAAAATTATCATATTCAAACAAAATATGATGACCAATTCAATTTTTTTAAATCATAAAACAAAAATTATATTAAAAAATTATATTCTAATAATATTTTATTTAACTTTTAACTCTTATGATCTCATCTTATCTCATTTCTACTCAAATCACTATCCAAACTTCTTCTAATTTTAATTTATGAAGCCATGAAAATCTAAGAATTAACCTAAGTGATTTAAAAATAAAAAATTATTTTCAAGTGGATGAATAGATTACATTATCTATGGTGTAGATATCTTATACTAACAATGTTTTTTTGGAAAATCATATTTATAAGTTGGTAAAGATAATATACATAATAAAAGTGCTTATATAATTTAATTTAATTTAGAAAAAAAATTTTAAAATTTTAATCTTATAAACTAAACTTTACTATTTGAAAGACCATATACTCTATACACTAATTGAAAATAAACTAACAATTAATATATCGTAAAGGGAATGGTAAAGGGTTGTCGGTGAAGTCGGTGGCGTGGTACGGGGAATACTCATGCTTAACCTATTGTTTAAAAAAATATATAGTAACATATATTATATGTCCGTTCTGTCCTATTATAGCAAGAAGTCAAATGTTTTAATTATTTGTCACCCTGCAGCGTGACAGCCGCGTCTCCACGTTGTGGCAAGATAGTGGATGTCTCTCTAGGTTCTTCCTAACCCTGACAAAAGAAAAAATATTGAAATAAAAATCTATTTATCAAATTTGAAGTTTTTTAATTTGAAACATGGCTTACAAAAAAAAATTAGTCAACCTTCAAATCTTAATACAATATATTTAAATAACCGATCGTTTTGAATCATTCGTTTAATAATTAGTTAAAAATAAATTAATATAACATGGTTCATTTTAATTTATTTTATATAAATTGATTGAATTAATTATCCATATAATTTATTTGACACAATTAATATAATTTTATATAAAATTAATTTATATTTATTAATAGCAACAATATATTCAAAATAAATTAAGTCTACCCTACTAATAAAAAATATCAATATTTTTTAGATTTTAATCTATAATAAAATCAATATTACAAAATCAAAAACAATAAATATGAATATAGGTCATAATTACAATCTCAATAATAAAAGTAAAATTATATTAAGAAATATTAATATTATAATCCAATAATAATAAAATTATAATTTTGAAATAAAATTTAAATAGATTATTGCAAGTTGATTTCGAGTTAAACATATTGATTCGTTTATTAATCGTGTCCTAATAAGTAAATCCATTTTGATTCGAATCTATTTATATTAAACTCAAACTTACTAATTTCATTTCGTGTTCGTATTAGATTTACAAATTGTATCATTAATAACTATTAGATAAATAATTGTTATATATTTTCTTATTTCTACAAAGAGAACTCATCCGTATAAATTACAAGTAACGACCTTACCACTTTATTGATTATTATCAAAAGAGTACATATCAGTTAAACTAGCTACAAGTTTTAACCTCGTGAACCGTAAATTATAGTCTTGATTAAAACTAATTGTGTATGTAATTTTTAATGTACATATTTTTTATTTATTTTTAAATGATGTACATATTTTTAATGGAAGTGAGATATGGTGGTACAAGCGTAATAGAATAAATTCTTAAGTTCTTAACGTGTAGCGGCTAGCCCGATCTTGATAAAACGACCGATCCCATTCGTTTCTTTTCCAGAAACGGCAAAATCTGTTTCTCTGTCTCAAATCGGATTATTTTCTACTTCGAAAACTTAGAGTAAAGTCGGCATCGGACTTTCATCAGAAATAACCAAATCAAATTATTCAAATCCATCCCAAAAAAATAAAAAACTGCACTTTTCATTCTTTGATCGAAATGAAGGAAGACGATGCCCTTCCAACAACGACGGCTAGTGCGAAGAAAGAAAGCTCCGATTCGAGTCTCTTTGGTAAAGGCCGCTACAAGTTTTGGGCATTGGCCGCCATTTTGTTGCTCGCATTTTGGTCCATGCTAACCGGCACCGTCACTCTCCGTTGGTCCGCCGGCAACCTCAACCGCCTCTCCGACGATCTCGACAACCCCATTCGCGATGATCTCGACGTCCTCGTAAGCTTTTCCCTCTCTCTCTCTCTCTCGCTTTGCATTTCTTCTGTCGTGTCGTTGGATCTTGTGTTGGGGTTTCATCTATTTGCTTGCGGTGCAGGAAATGGAGGAGAGGGAGAAGGTGGTGAAGCACATGTGGGACGTGTACACCAATAACCGTCGGATCAGATTACCGAGGTTCTGGGAGGAGGCCTTCGAGGCTGCCTACGAGGATTTAACAAGTGACGTCCCTGGAGTCCGGGAGGCCGCCATTACTGAGATCGCTAAGATGTCAGTGCGCTCCATTGATCTCGATCCTTCCCCTGTCCAATCAACGGTTCGTAATCTTCTCCGTCTTTCTCTTATCTCGAGAGCTTCATTTTCCAATTTCAGATGATATTACAATTCAACATTGGGCGTGGCTCGAATCTGATGTTATTTCTTTTTTTTGATAAGTAAATCTGAGGTTATTTCTTTTTAAGTTGTTGTCATCTACTACTGTTATTGTTTCTCTGTTGCCATGCTTAGTGTTCGTTCTCATTCAATAGTCAAATGCTTGTTCAACTCCTCCATAAACTAAGAGGTAGAGAACAGAATGTCAATTTATACATTCCATCACAAGCATAGCTCTTGCCCACAAAAATTTCCTTTTTTGTAATTACATATTGATGAGATTCCATAGTTTGTTTGAAGATGTCAAATTCTTCCTTATAGACTGTGTATAAAGCACAAATTTGAGTGTCAGTATATGTTAGAGGTGAATTTCAGCTTGGCTTCATTGATTTCAAAAACCTTGGTTTTGCTTGAATCACCAAGCATAATAGTTTTCTCTTCTTCAAGGGAGTATAGTTTTGGAACCAATCTTTATCATAGTAGACATGTCTGTTGGCACCAAAATCTACACCGCCTTCAACAAATTGAACCATGTTAATGTCTGTAATCATTACTACAAACAGCATATCAGTTACTTTAACTTGATTCTTTTTTCGCCTCCCAAACTTGCAAATCTGAGCAAAGTGCCCACTTTTGCCACAAACAAAACAAGCTTGATTTTTTAAGGTGGTCCTTGGTTTTTATTCTTTTGGCTTGGAAAGTCCTTTTTGTGAGGTCTATTAAATTTTTTGAATTTTTTTTTTCACAACTTCAATTGACTATTTCTTAGATTTTGACCTTTGGGCAAGCAACCATTCTCTAAAGGAATAATTCTATTTGAATTACATTATACCACATACTATCCACATGACATAATTTGATTTGGAAAATAAATTTTAAAATTTTAATCTTACAAATGAAATTATGCAATGTAGATGGTATGTGGCGTAAAGGTCTTCAAATAGTACTACTTTATATCTTTTCTAAAATTAAATTTACCTTTGTTGTGGAATTCTCATTGCCATTTTGAATCATCAAAGCATATTGGCCTCTAGCTTCCTCCTCTTCACTAATACGTGTGATTAAGGTTTTCAAGGATGTCTCCTTTTGGTTGTGGTGCATTGAATTTTGAAAATCCCTCCACGAAGGTGGCAGCTTGTAGATAATGCCACAAACAATTAGATTTTCTCCAATCTTGATGCCTTCAGATCTAACGTCTGCTACAATCATTTGAAAATCTTGTGCTTTCTCTGCAATAGACTTTCCATCTGCCATCTTATATTGAAAGAAACGACTTGCTGCATATTTCTTTGCTCTGGCTTCTTCCATATTATATTTACTCTATAAAGCTTTCCAAATCTTCTTTGTAGAGGAGTAAGTAGTATTGTAATAATCATAAAATGATCTGCAAGATGATTCAAAAGATAACACCGACAATTGTAGTAATCTTTTATGTATTTTTCAACCTTTTCTCCTAGAACTTTCACTTGTGCTTTAGTCATGTTCTCTGTAGTGATCTTGTTAGGATTCTTTGTTGTGAGAACATAGGAGATGCTAAGAAGGCTTAAATAGAATAGCACTTTACACTTCCATCTCTTAAAATGAGTTCCTTGAAACCGAAGGGTTTATTGAGATCTCCAACGGTTTCGATGGATTTTTCAATCGTAGGATCCATTTGAATCTCTTAAAAATTGTTGGTGAAATACACAGTAATAAAATAAAAATTACAATGAAATAGAGATTGAAACGAAACTAGCTTTGACTGAGGCACAGAAAGTTTGTTCTCTTTCAAGCCCTCTGCAATAGACAAATTTTCTAATGAAGCGGTGCAGTAAACCTCTTCTTGACTTGTCTCCTCTAGGATATCACAGCCCAATTGCTTGTCATGTAGCTCGAACCAACTCTGCATAAGAAGTTGAGTCCAAAGCTCCACTAGAAAAGAAGACACCTATTTTTTCTCCCTCTAGAAAAACTCTCAAGAGCATGCACACACTTTTATTTTTTTATTTTTTAACTAAGGTGCGGTTTGGATGGTGAGTTGAAATGAGATCAAAGTTGAATAAAATATTGTTAGAATATTATATTTTAATATTATTATTGTTTTGAGATTTAAAAGTTGAATTGCTTATTATATTTTATATAGGAATTTGGGAAAGTTGTAATGATGAGATGAGATGAAACAAACAGGGCCTAACTCTATCTATATCCCGAAGATGGACCCCCAAAATAAATGCAAAAATAAGGCCTATTTTATAGGGACGTCTAAAGGCTCTAACTCAATGCATATTCGATAAAACTTTGAAACTATTTGTTAATAAAATAGAGGAGTTCTCCAGTCTATGAGATAGGTTGTGTTTGGATATTGAGCTAAACTTAGATGAGTTGAGTTCTTTATGAATAGTAGTGAGTTGAGATGGTGGAATGAGTTTTGTGAGGTCCACCTAAGATAAGTTTACATGTGTTTGGATGTTAAGAGAGTTTATATGTGTTTGCGGGAAGTTGAAAAAGGTTGTGGGTCCCGCATATAAAGAGGTCTTAAATTGAAAAAAAGTTGTGGGTCTCACGTGTAAAGAGATATTGAATTGAGTGATGTTTAGTGATTTGGGAGTTGTGTGTTTGGATGTTGGGTTAGACTTAAATTTAAACTCTAACTCAGATGAGCTCAACTACTTCCGTGTTCCAAATGTAGCCTAAGTCAACAATAAATGAAATATTGATGTTAGAGCAAAACCACACAGCTACATAAAAACCATGAGCAATTAAGACTTTAGAAGCAACCTAAAAAGCACGTTAACAAACTGCTCACAATCTTAATAATGTATAAACTTTCAAATGCCACCATTATACTACATTTGAAAAAAAAATGTTACAAAATCTACTTATTAAAAAATACTAGCATGCTAGCATGATTGGTAGTATGGCAATGAGAATTCCACGACAAAAGTAAATTTAATTTCTGATAAATAGTCAATTGAAGTGGCAAAGAAAATTTTCAAAAAATTTGTTAAACCTCACAAAAAGGGCTTTCCAAGCCAAAAGAATAAGAACCAATGAATCCCTTCACAAAATCAAACTTGTTTAAATAATCTTCAAGTTAACGTAACGGAGGAGCTGTTTGTAACAATGATTACAAACATTAACATGACTCAATTTGTTGAAGGGTGGTGGTCAAATTCTAATGCCAACAGACATGTCTACTATGATAAAGATTGGTTAAAAAATACTCCATTTGAATAAGAGAACTATTATGCTTGGTGATTTAAGTCAAACCAAGTTTCTTGGGAGTGGTAAAGTTGAGCTGAAATTCACCTTTGGATGTATATTGTTGCTCAAAGATATGTTATATACACTATCTATGAGAAAAAAGAATTGATGTCATGTTTTTTGCTCAATAGGCTGGCTTCAAACAAACTATGGAATCTGATCAAATATATAATTACAAAAAAGGGAATTTTGGTGGGCAAGGGCAATGCTTGTGATGGAGTGTTTAAATTGAATGTTAAGAATAAAGTATCGAATGTTTTTGTTTATATGCTTTCTTCTTTAAATTTTTGGCATGCACATTTATGTCACATATTTATAGTAAATATGTTGCAATCATGAATAGTTTAGGGTTAATCCCAAACTAATAAAAGATTTTCAGAATTGTGATGTTTGTAGTCAAGAAAAAAATTACAAAACAGCCTCATAAAAGTGTCGAAAATAATACCGAATTGTTAGATTTAGTTCACACCGATCTTTGTGAATTTGAAGAAATTTTAACTCTTGGAGGAAATGTATATCTTATCACGTTTACTGATGATCCTTCACGATATACTTATGTTTATTTATTAAAAACAAAAGTGGAGGCTTGTGATGTGGACCTGATAGGACTTGGCCACCCCATTGTATTTTATATAGTTTAAAGGAAAAGCTAAAGCCAAGGAATTAAGTGGAGCAAGTTAGCTGCCTCTTTTGGTAAATCCATTCTGTTAGAGGGACAACACACCCTGTGTTTTGAGTCTTGACAGTTCAGAGTCTTCAAAAGTGATGAGCACATTGTAGGACTATAAAGTTCTAACTGGGGTAATATAGGTTGGGGGTTGTGGCAGACTGGTATTTTCTTGGGTTGATCTGCATCTCTCTCCACTTACCCTTGGGAGTGCAAAGATCAAGTTTAGCCTTGCTAATTTGAGTTAATAGGTAATGTGGGATATTGAGGTGGAGATAGAGACATCCCTATAGCGTTATATTTTTCTCTGCTCGGCATTCCCTGTTTGTTTGTCTCTACCTTCCATTTTTCATTACATATTTTTAGGGTATAAAGTTTTCTTTTTTCTCGATAAGCAATAGAAATCTATTTACAGAATGAGAAAATCTAGAATGCAGGAAATGTGCAAGAAATTCCACTAAAGAGTTACAATTCGAAAATTTTGGGGATAAGCTATACCATCAATTTAAAATCCGCAGATGGTAACTGCAGAATGAATGGGAAAGGAAACTACCAGCTTTGTTAAAGCTCCTTGTAGTCCGCTGATCTCTCGAACACTACGAATTGAAACCGAAAATGTAGGATTAGCCCCCATGGAGTGCTATATATCATAGTTTATCATGATTCTCTATGACTATCTTGGGTATTTTGTATTTATTTGATTTCAATACATTTTTGGGGCTGTTGTCTCCACTATTGTGCCACATATCTGGAACTCTTGTGATTACATACAGATGTGCTCTGATGACTGTCTCCAGATCTATTCTCAGATATTGATTATTGACCTTGATAAATGCCAGCTATATGTTCAAATTTGGTTAGGAGTCATAACTGTCTTTAACGGCCATGCAAATCCATGGTACAGTTATGTAGAGATTTTTCTACTCTTTCTTATATCCTTTAAAATACGAGAGTTTATGTAAAGAATTGGAAATTGTAGAAATGTGCCATTTATGTCAGCCTATCAGTAAGGAATTTTGTTGAAATGACATCATTGATCAGGGATCAAATTCTCATTTTTTTTAGCGACAAGTTTGGTTCCTATGTGAATTCTATGCATCTAATGTTATCCGATTGTTTGAAATAATGTTCCCTGTCCTTTTCCTTTCTTGTGGTTTACACATTGGAGCCAGATACATATAGATATATTAACAGAAGGTTCTTGGTCCTGTGTTTTCCCCTTTCTACATTGCCAGACTTCACGAGAATTGAGAAAGAGTCTGAAGCAAGCAAAGAAGGGCAGGGAAGTAGTGACCTCGACCGGTGGTCATGGATGATGTTAAGAACGTGGAGGATTCAAGGATTCAAATCTTCGTTACTCTGCGCTCACAATTGCTCATATGCTGCAGAAAGTTTGGTAAAGGTAGCAATGGGCCAAATCATACTCGGTTCTTAGGTGATTTCATAATGGTTTGATTGGGTTTTATAACAGGGAGAAATGACCTATTTAATTAGGTTATTGTTCTTCCAGATTTGTGGTGTCACAATCTTTCCATGTGTGTGGTGAACCGAAACAACCTATCGAGTAGATAAATCAAGTTGACGAATTTTTTGATTAGATTTATTTATATAAATCAAAGAGAAAGAGTTTCTGGAACTTTTTGTTGAATAGAAGGTCCTTAAGAATGGACAAGCATGTAGTTTAGCATTGATGGTATTGACTGGATATAATTTCACTTGTCACTGAGAGCTTCAAAAGAATATTTTCCACTTCTGTATCAGCGCAGTTCATTGCCAAAAGGATAAATGTTTCATGTTTTGGTGATGTGTTTGGTTCAGTAGGTGTTGTTTACTGCTATTTGATGAAATGGAAGGGAATTATTTGTCTGATTTGTGATCTCGATTGCGGGGTTATAGCTATAATAGCGCTAGTAACCATAGGGTTAAAGAGCTTTGGCCGTTTTAGAAAATGATCGACGTACAACCTTTTTTACAGCGAAACAACCGCTTTAACAAATGTTAGTTACATACTTGCTGAAATGCACATACTGGGTTAACACCTTTGGTTGTTTTCTGAAATGCACTGTTATTTTCTAGAAGGAAAATGTTTTGAATGTTGTCGTCATCTTTAATCATATCAGTTTACGTGTTTATATTTTAATTAATATTTTATTTAAATTGTTAACTTATGGAGATACTTAAAATATCAAAGCAATCAATTTGATAAGGATTATACATTAAAAAAATAAGAGTAATATTATTTGTTGTTGAAGGCTTAATTAGAATTCATGCTTGTTTGTAAAAAAAGTACTTCACGGTTTTTGTTTTTTGTTTTTGTTTTTCTTTATTTTTTGAGGAATCCCGTAACTTCCCAGATCACTTAAGAACCCGCTTGGATATAGGCATGAGATGAATTTATCTCATCTCATTTCATTTTAATTAATAATTTCATTACTATTTATAAATTATTTCATCTTATTTCATTATCAAAATAGTTTTTAAAGGATCATGCTACAGTGCTGCTGGGGTGTAGGTTAGTTTTTTATGTGTTTCTTTTAAGGTTTTTTTTTTATATATATATATAGATTATTTTAATAATTTATAATATTTTAAAAAATAAAATATATTAAAAATATTATTAAAAATCACTTTCTTAATAAGAATAGCTCTTAAATAGTTGTTTCATTTTTCTCAACAATTTTTTAATTTTATTTTCAATTCAAAATCAAATCAATACTTTTAAATCTTAAAAAACTAATACTTTTAACTTTTCATTCAATAATTACTCAATCATTATTGAAAATTTTTACAAAATTCAAAATACTTATATCTCTTAAAAAATCATATTCAAACTTTTAAACTCAATAATATACTTTTCTAAACTCCAATGTAAAATATATTTCGAAAAAATTCATTCAAAATTTTCTTTTTCCTTTCACAAAATCTCATAAATAATCTAAAAAACTTCACAAAAATTATGAAACCAAAGATTCTCTTATAACCACATAGGGAATATTGTTTTAGTTTTTTTCTTTTTGGGGGCGATTATTTCTTATGAAATTTTGTTGATGACTCCCGTGAAGTGGAGTTGCAATTATTCTTTTTCCCAATTCAGCTACTTGATTTGACACTTTATTGTCAAAATCACTGTACGTTCTCCCACTCAGCCAGTGCATGTTGTTTAGGATAGAGAGGCTGTGATTGAGTAGCTTATCATTGCTACTCAAAGCAGCTGTGAAGAGAGCCACAATTACACATTACACACACCCACACCAAACACGTTGAATCGATTCTTTTTTGACGGGTGAATAGAGATCGCACTATCTCGTAAAAAGTTCTATACGTTTTTCCCTTTTGATTGAAACCCACTTTGAAAATATCACTAATTCGATTGTTTTCACATTACAATTTAGGCAAATGAATCATATTGTCTTCTTTGAGTATCACTTTTCTCGTCTCACCATGCCCACTTCAGCTCAGCTCCTCCACCTTTTGAACTCTTGTCTCTGTACCTGGCATATCAATATCAAAGAGCAGTACTGATTTATATCTTACGACACAAATTAGAAATGAAGGAAGCTATTCCTACTGCACACACTCTGAATTCCTGAGCCTGAAAAAACAAAATAGCTTTACAGGAAACATTGTTTGGCTTAAAATATTAAAAACTTGCATGTCTATCAGATGACATCCTCCACCATCTCACTTTTATGTGCTCAACTTTGATGTTCCAGTTGAAACTTCAGTTCAATTACCACATAATCAAAATTTCATGCCCCAATCCAAAAATCAATCACAATAAAAGAATCAAGACTTCTATTAAAATAGTATATAAAATCGTCTCATTTCATAACATCTCATTATTATAATTTTTTTTAAATTTTCACACAAAATAAAATAAACAATTCAAATTTTTAAAATTTTAAAACAATAATAATATTAAAAAATAATATTTTATTCGATTAATATAAAATCATCTCATCTTAACTTATTAGAGCATTGGTAGTAGCTTCTTCATCTTTAAATTTGAAGAATATGTCTTTAAATTCATCTACATTAGCTTATGCATCTCTAAATTTTTACATAACTATAAATAGTGTTTCTTCAAGCACTTTTTATTCTTCAAATATTATTTTATTATTTTTTTCTCTCATACATATTAAAATTAACTTTATAAAATTTATATTAAAATAATTTTGATACATGAAATTTGTATTAAGTTTATAATACAAAGTGGGTACTAATTATAAAATATATATAAAAAATAATTTTAGAAAATAAATAAAAAAATAAAAAAATTAATATTTTATTATTATTTAATTCAAATATGCATAAACTAATATGGAAATCATTCTTCAAATATTAAATCATTTTTTAAAAGAGATAATTTTATATATGAAGATGAATAAATCACTACTAATACTTTTATCTAAACTGCACTGATTCTCAAAATTTAATTTGATAAAGAAAATATAAATTTTATTATTTATATTTATCTTTACCATATTAACGGCGCCTTAATTGCATTTATTGCATGTGGTATTCAGACTACTGGTAGCCATTCTGCAACCTAGGTCCTAATAAATCCATTCCTTAAACTTAACAATGACGCATTTAAGAAGAAACAAAGCAAAACTTAAATGGATGACAATAAAAGGAAGAGATGACTTGGTTGGTTGGTTTAAAAATACTTCCGTAACCCCTTTTCGCCTTTAATTACTCTCCCAAAAATTAACTTGAGCATTGAAAGCCCTCTCCTCAATAACTTGACTTACCAATATGCCATTCGAAGATCAAATCATGGTATCAAAACTAAATCAACTTTCTCCTAATTTTTTTACAACATTAAGGCCCGTTTGGATATTNATTATTTTACTATTTTTTTCTCTCATACATATTAAAATTAATTTTATAAAATTTATATTAAAATAATTTTGATACATGAAATTTGTATTAAGTTTATAATACAAAGTGGGTACTAATTATAAAATATATATAAAAAATAATTTTAGGAAATAAATAAAAAAATTAATATTTTATTATTATTTAATTTAAATATGCATAAACTAATATGGAAATCATTCTTCAAATATTAAATCATTTTTTAAAAGAGATAATTTTATATATGAAGATGAATAAATCACTACTAATACTTTTATCTAAACTGCACTGATTCTCAAAATTTAATTTGATAAAGAAAATATAAATTTTATTATTTATATTTATCTTTACCATATTAACGGCGCCTTAATTGCATTTATTGCATGTGGTATTCAGACTACTGGTAGCCATTCTGCAACCTAGGTCCTAATAAATCCATTCCTTAAACTTAACAATGACGCATTTAAGAAGAAACAAAGCAAAACTTAAATGGATGACAATAAAAGGAAGAGATGACTTGGTTGGTTGGTTTAAAAATACTTCCGTAACCCCTTTTCGCCTTTAATTACTCTCCCAAAAATTAACTTGAGCATTGAAAGCCCTCTCCTCAATAACTTGACTTACCAATATGCCATTCGAAGATCAAATCATGGTATCAAAACTAAATCAACTTTCTCCTAATTTTTTTACAACATTAAGGCCCGTTTGGATATTAAGGCCCTTTTGGATAGTTAGACGAGATTGAATGATTTTAGATAAAAATTAAATAAAATATTTTTAAAATATTATTTTTTTTAATTTTATTATTATTTTGAGATTTAAAAAAGTTATATTATTTAATATATTTTATATGAAAATTTAAAAAAATTATAATGATGAAATGAGACTGTTCTGTATCCAAACATAATCTAACTAGCTTACGCATAATCTTTGTTATTGTTCGAGACCTTTTTGTCATCTTAGTTTCTATTATAGTTTAGATATAAGAAATAAAATATATTTAAAAAAAAATCTATTTACAAGTTTATTTATTGACACATAAAATATATTACTAATGTGAAGCTTGCGACACATTAATTAATATAAAAAATTATATTTTATTATAATGAATAATATCAATATGTTTGCATACAAACTTTAATATAATATTTTTTAATTATTAAATGATTTCTAAATAAAAATACGTGATATACATCGGGGAGAACGTCGTATCAATTAGGTGACGAACAAAATCGGAGAAATGAAGTACAAATCGACCAATCCGTCCTAAAGATGGTGCGAAACTGCTAATACGCCCGTCCCCATGGCACGTACGTAATTTAGCCAAACACCAGAGCCTTTTCTCTAACTGTCCTGATATTTAAATTTTAAATTAAACCCCAGGAGACGTGTTAGACTTTCTATCTGTCTCCGTCTTTGTCTCCTCTCATCTACCTGCGTCCTTCCGAAGAACAAACACACTTACTCCCAATCCTCACCGTCCTTTCTTCCATGTCATCGATGCGTGCCTTTTCAATCCAACGGTGCGTCCAGGCCCCAACAATTTAAAACACATTTCGAACTGACAGACAAGGTAGCCTCGGCCCCCCCGAGCCCCAGGCCCAAAGCCACGCACCCAGAGGCTAAAGAGCCTCTTCCGTTCCTCTAGAGGTTTATCCCGATTCGCCCGTTTTAACCAATAGCGAGGAGAGAGAGAAAGTATAAGTGAGAGAAAGCGAGCGAGAGAGAGAGAGAGAGAGAGTCTGTTTTATGCATTTCCAGCTTGCAGAAGGGAGCGACCGTACATCTGGAAAAATTAGGGTTTTAAGCGGAGCAAAGGAATAGGCATAGCTATTGGGTTTCGCATCGACTACTTTCAAGCCCACGGTTTGTATTAGCGCTACAGGTAAGATTAGAGTTAGAGTTAGGGTTTGTTATCAGAAAAACTTCGATTTCGGTTTCTTCTATGTGTGGACAAACCTGTGGGTTTGCGCTAAATTTTCGCTCTCGATGCTCTGAAACGATTCGTTTTGGAGGTTTTGTGAAACTGGGTGTATGAGATATAGGGTTTCCTATTTGATGGACGAGATCTGGGAGCGGGCCGTGGAGACAGCGCTAGACGGCCAAACCGACCACGCCTCGGCTCGAACCCTGACTCTAGACGGCGCCGTTAAGTGTGTCCAAGGTCGGCTGCCCCCTCCGAGTCTCCTCGAGAGGTTCCTTAACCTCCAGCACCTCTCTATTGCTAACATCGGCGTCTCTTCCCTCGAGCAGTTCCCTCGCCTCCAAAACCTCCAGAAGCTCATCCTTTCCGATAATCGGATCGCCGGAGGTCTTGAATTCCTCGTCGAAGCTGGCCTCGACTCGCTCAGAGACCTCGACCTCTCCAACAACCGGATTCAGTACATCGAGGATCTCGCCCCACTCGCACAGCTGAAGCTGGTCTCGCTGGATCTCTATGAGTGCCCCGTTACGCGACTCAAGGATTATCGATCTAAGGTTTTTGGGTTGATAAAATCGTTGAAGTATTTAGATAAGATGGATGCGGAGGAGAATGAGCGGCCTGAGTCTGATGACGAGGAGGAAGACGAAGAGGACGATGACGATGACCCGGGGAGTGGCGAAATCGACGGGGAGGATCGTCCCTTTGGAATGAATAATGGGCATAGTGAGGGGACCGAAGGGGTTGTAGATGTGGACGAGGATGACGAGAGCGATGCCGATGAGGAGGAGACCGAGACGGCTAGGAGAGTTAACAGGCCGGATCATCAGGCTAATGGGTTTCGCGTTGAGCGTGTTGAGGGCGAGGGTGGTGATGAGGATGAAGAGGAGGGCGATGATGACGATGACAATGAATCGGTGGAGGAAATCGATGAAGAGGAGGGTGATGATGATGATGTAGTTGAGGTGCACGAGATTGAGGACAGTGATGACGAGGAAGATGGAGTTGAATATGAGGACGAGGACGAGGACGAGGAGGATGATGAGGATGAAGAAGAGGAGGTGGACAATGACGAGGGGGATTTTGCAGAGCTTGAGAGTACGGGGCGGTTGACAAGCACGGAAGGGGAGATTGATGGACACGAACAGGGCGAGGATGATGCAGACGAAGATGATAATGGTGAGACTGGGGAGGAAGAGCAGGGTGTTGAAGAAGACGTAGAGTTTGAAGACGAAGAAGAGGGTGAGGAGGAGGTGAGATTCCTTTTTATTTACTGACCCCTAGCTTTAAATTGTGGCTTTTTTTTTTCCCTTTTAACAGCTGTGTCTATTTAGCTAGTTTATGCCTTTTACTTCTCTCTGCTGTTATATTTATAGTTTGGATTAGAGCCCTCTTGCTTTTTTAGATTATTAATTGTATACAACAGCAAAACTATTTCAACTGTTCACAGGTTTGAGTCGTTGTATCTTCATGTCTTCACGCAATCTCTTGCTTCTCCCAGAGGAATTATTTATCTGCATTCATTTACTCTCATTTGTTGCTTTATATGTCAAAGTACTTTTGGAGATAATTGCCACTTGCACGTCTTATGTAGTTGCAGTCTAAACTTATTGGTAGCATACTCATCATTGATCTGAGTGGTAGATGTACCCGAATGTGGATTTCGATGTAAGCAAAAAGGGTGTTAGGCATACGCTGTCTTGCATTCTTTTTCAGCAGACTTGGCTGAACTAATTTTTTGCAATCGGTAATCTCTTTAAAACAAGTAGTCTTACAAACACACTGGTCTTGGTTCCAAACACGTATTCAACATTTTTCCTATGTTATATGTAATTAGAAGAGTAGATAATTTATGTGATCCTGCTAACCTCTTGGAGTTGGCTTAAGTGGTAAAGGCCTTGGTCTTGGTGGTATGCTCCCTCCAGGTCTAAGATTCAAATTCTCGTGGGTGCAAACAATTTTTAGGGGCCATCAGACTAGGGGAACGTCCCCTTAAATTACCCTAGGTGCACTTGCGGAAAACAGCTTGCCGAGGGCTTGTGCACCCCAGGAATTAGTTGGGATTTTGTTCTCGGACACCTAGTGCCAATAAAAAAAATTTATGGGATCCTGCTGGTTCACTATATTATAGCTATTTTGAGCAAAATTCACTGCAACTTGCTTCTTTACCATGACAAGATATTATAGTTTTTAAAGTTTTTCCTAACCTGCCCTTAAATCTAACCAATGTAGTTTTTTCATGAGTTTAAGTCCTTTGCTTGATTCCCTCCCCCCCCCCCCGCGGTGGCTTAAAAAGAAAAAAGGAAAGAAAATTTTCCTCATTCGAGAGTCTCTTTTACATATTATAGTGAACCTTCATAATTGCAGGTTTCCGTATCATGGATTATTTAAGTTCCAATCGTCTTCCTTTATCTTTCTCCCCTGGTTTTCCAGGCCCTTTATGTTTTGTTATATATTTGGTTGAACATGGTCTGTTCCATATTTGAGGTTTTTAATCGTCCAACGTTATGTATTTTGTTTTGGTAGGATTTGGTGGTTTGAAAACTAATGAATTGTATGTAGCTCATTTAGAGTACATTGCTGTAAAGACAATATTGCCAATATAACACCATATAGAATTCATGGTCAAGTTGGGTTACAAGTTGTCTAAATAATGGGGCTGCCTGTGTGCACCATATAGAATTCATGGTTACACAGTTGCTGACAAAATGGATGTAATTGTTGGTGTTGTGCTTTTTTTTAGATGCGAGTTTTTAAAAAAAAAAAAAATCCCAATATCGGAATATAATTTTCATTTAGTGTATTAATTGATTTTGTGTGATATGTACTTGTCTGGATTTTGGTTTTAGTTTTGGTGCACTTGGTTTTCGCCATCTGGCATCCGTAATTATTTGTATTTATAGAAAAAACTGTGTTTATTTTGGTTCCATGTTTTGCTTAAAGAGGATGAGTTTTCCTTTCCATTGAAAGCCTTTTTGAGTTATTTTTATTTTTTGTTTCTTGTTTTGAAGTCTGTTATGCTTTTTGGTGATATTAAGCCTTTTTATTTTGTTAATATTTGAGTTTCACACTATTTCTAAGACTATTTCGAGTTTTCTGTTATGGATATAAGTTATCTTACACAATCTTTGCTTCAGACATGAATACTACTGTTGATTGTATCAAATGCTTTCTGTTGTTTCTTGAGCTTTCCTTGGTTGTTGAGATATTTCCCTGGATTTTTATTAAAATCCTATAACAATGTTACAGATTTAGAGTTATGATGATTTACCCCTTTTTTATTTCCTTTTTAATCTATCAACTGAGATAATTTTGCTTGAATGACAGGAAGAAGACTATGGCGCCGGCTATGTAGTTCAACCAGTGGGGCAGACTGAAGAAGGTGATGCTGGAGGTAGTGTCATGGAACCAGGAAATGAAGATGATGATGCTGAAGAGAAGGAAGAAGTTGAAGATGACGACGACGACGATGTTCGGGTTCTGCCTCCCTCCTCTTCTTCGCAACTTAAGAGGAAAAGGAATGGAATTGCAGACAAGGATGACAATGGTGAGGAGGACGATCAAGAGGAAGATGATGTTGTCGATTGCAGCAAGTCAACAAAGAAGCATCGTTAGCACTCACTTTCAAATCTCCCATTTTAATGTTATGTTAAATTGTCTTTGAAACAAAAGGAAAGAGGTGAACCTCACATTAGATTTAAGATTGGTTGGACAATTAGGGGAATGGGAAAATGTACGTTGGGGTGGTGGCATATCTGTAGTTTAAAAAGCCGTTAGTCTTTGTCCCCGCTGATATAGCCGTTACTCTTTGTTTTTCAAATGGTAGTTATTAAGGGGGACTAGTAGGAGGTGACCAGGAGGAGGAAAAAAAAAAAAGACATGGAATTTGTTTTTTCTTTAGTTTGTCCAAGCAGTTTTTGAAAAAAAAAAAAAAAAAAAGAGGGGGGTGGGGGGTTTTGTAAAACGCTTGTAGATATAGTTTATTAGCCTTTTCTATGTTTTATTCCAATCAAGTGGGCTTTCAGCGTTATGACGTGTTCATCATTTTTCTATGCATTTATTTCATTTTTGACCGTTCCTTTCAAAATTTATGTCTTTAGGTTTGTTTTTTTATATTTATTGTCGCAGGGAAGTAGTCCAAGTGACATTAAGATGTTTTTTTGGAAATTTGTGATGCTGGATCGTGCGACATGCGTCCTGTAAACTTTGATCCAATGGTTTAGAGCCAACTCTTCTAGCTATAATACAACAACCCTTTTATTGAAGCGAGGGGGAGTCGCTTAAGCCGAGCTCAAGCTCCAGCTTAACTTCTATGCTGCTTTACCCCTTTCTTATCAAGCCGATGCAAGCTGATTCCATTGATTCCACCCTTTGGTACGGTATAGATAGCACACTCTGTTTCGTGTCGTAAACTTGTGAGTAACTTGCGCGGCTTACGACTCAAATGAGGTATTTCCAACTTCCGGCTGCCAGATTCAATGGCCAATCCAGCTTCACATGAGCTGAAAAACTTGATTGTCATTGGAATTATCATTCGGTTTCAAATTATCCATTTTTTGTAATGATGTTCATACAAGTATTTCTAACTCTCTTTAAGTTAACTAATTAATATCACTCCATATATAATGGATTTATTTCTTTATTTAAGTTTTAGACGTTGCATAATTACAATTGCTAAGAAATTTGTAAAAGGATTGTAAAAAGGTTGTCAAAAATTTAAGATTCTCATATAAAAAAAAAAAAATTCGGTAATTTTTATGAGGTGGTGTTATTGTATTGTATTGGTTGGTTATAAAATAAATTTTAAAATAGTTGTATAAAAATCATATATTTTGAGTTAAACATTGTAAAATGGATAGTGATTTGAGGGGCAAAAAATATTTATTTTTTAATTTTAATTTTAATTTTAATAATACTATTTAAGATATTTTATTTGAGTAATGCTGCATGTACTTATAATTTTACTTACAAAATTCATTTTATTAGTTTTCTTTTGAAATTCAAATTTCATGATTTTTAATATATCAATAACTGACATGTAGATAAATAAGTTTTTTGTAAGTTTTTCTTAAGTGCGTTTAGCATTTTTTATTTGATTTTATTGCATCTTTTATTGCCAATTTTTCACTTAATTTAAAATTTTGAAATTTTATTATTTTCAACTTTGTTTATGTTCACTCATGTGACAATCACCCATGTAGTAACTGTCTATTATTATTATTATTATTATTATGAAGAATAAGCCAGCTCTTGATCACTTGTGACGTAATGTTACCTTGCACCACGCAAGTGAATAAGGTTAGGGTTGTATAAGAAATTGGAGAACTGATCGGGACCGACCCAAATCGGTTGCCAGAGCTTGGAACTGGCCGAAACTTTAGTAGAATCGATCGGCCAGTTGCTGAATTTGGCAAAAGACGATGTCCAAGTGGTTCAATCTTGATTTGATCCTGGGCTAGACTGCTGAATCGACCTCACTGATAAAATGTTTTTTTTTAATTATATATATTAAATGGCGTCTTTTTAAGACTCAGTGTTTGAAAAAAAAAATATAAAAAAAAGGGCGTTGTTTCACTTTTAAGCCAAATGACGCCATTTCCCTCTAGGGTTTAAACTCCCAAAATCTTATTCTTCCTCTTTTCTCATTCTTCTCCCTCATTTTTCACGCCTCCAAGGCTTCGCACGCAGCGGTAGGGTCACCTTTGTCGCAACCGAAGACGCCGACGAACCGAGTGTAGTTATGCCGAGACCAATATTGACGATCTTTTCCCCTTTCACCGGTCGGTTTCGATTGAGATTTACATCATTTTAAGGGATCGGTGAGGTTTTGGTTAGTGTCATTTTAGGACTCAGTGTTTAAAAAAAATATATAAAAAAAGGGCGTTGTTTAGCTTTTAAGCCAAACGACGCCATTTCCCTCTAGGGTTTAAACTCCCAACACCTTATTCTTTCTCGTTTCTCCTTCTTCTCTCTCTCTCTCTCCGAGGCTTCGCACGTAGCGGTAGGGCCACCTTTGTCACAACTGAAGACGCCGAAGAATCGACCGTAGTTATGTCGAGACCGATATTGACGATCTTCTCCCCTTTCACCGATCGGTTTCGATTGAGATTTACATCATTTTAAGGGATCGGTGCGATTTCGATTTTGGACCAAAATCGCACCAATACTTTCAATTTTCACCCCTACATAAGGTGCCACATCTGGTATCACATATCTTTTCTTTATGATATGCTAACGAGTTGAAAAGAAACAACAGTGGCATCTCTCTCTTCCCCCCTTTTTTTTTTTTTCCTCCAAGCTGGAAGACATCTTGTAGTACTCGCCCAAAATTGTGTCTACTTTGCGCCATATACATGGAGAGCCTCAAGTATGTTGCTATTGTCACCGGCATCAACTTCCCGATCATCACCACGACGTAGCTCTTTCAACTCAAGACAATGGAAGTGCAAGATTGTAAGCACCACTCAAACTCTTGGGATTGGCACCACTCGTTGTTGTTGCTGTCACTGCAATGCATCAAGATAATTTGATTGCAAATTATACATTTAGTATCATTGCGGAAATTATAATTCGCTATGACTAAAAAAGTTTCTTGTATTTCTGAATTTAAAATTTTTATGGATCGATGACTTAAAAAAAAGTAACTTGGACGTGGCTGAGCCACTTGGGTTTGCCTCTAGTTGGGGCCCAATCAATTATTTACTTGGGCTGTGGTCTCAACATTGGTCTTATTTCCAATATTGGGCTCTTTGGGCCACTTTCGAGGTCCGGATAAATTGACAGTACATGTGGTCTATCATGCTTTTATAACACGAAAAATGCTTAACGTGGATATTATAGTTTTAAGTACAAAACATATTTCTGGAATATTGAGCTACATCTACTTTACAGTGAAACTCGTTAAAATTGAGACCAGATGAGTTAAATTTAAGTTTAAAGTTGAATAAAATATTATTAAAATATTATTTTTATTTTAAAATTTGAAAAAGTTGAATTGTTTATTGTATTTTGTTTAAAAATTTAAAAAAATTGTAATGATTAGATAAAATGAGTTGATATGGTTTTGGTATCCAAATAATGCCAAATGAACTTATTGATTGATGTGAATTTCTTTGAGACGTTAGATCTAAAAGTAACTATATAATTTAAAATACTATATCAAACTACTTCAATTTATAAGTTTACTTTTATAAAACTATTTTATAATTACAACATTTCTTTATTGAAAAACATATCTTATGTACATTATGCGGTATATGTAGGGTTGTAAAAATAAACCGAAAAATCAGTCTGGACCGGCTGGTTCAGTCCGAGACCAGTTTCTCCATTTTAAAAACTTGTCATAACTAGTTCGATATCGGTTTTATGTTTTCTAGGACCGAACCGGACTAAACAAGTCCACATATTTATATATTTTTAATTAATTTTTTATATTATACATAATATTTTTTATATTATATATATTTTTATAAATTATAATTATATATGAAATAATGGTATATTATAATTTATAACATAAAATTTTAATCTTAAACATAAACATTTATTTGATCCTATGTTGTAAATATAAAATATATATTAATTACATTTTATGGTTTAATAAATTCTCAACATATTCATTTTGATAAATATATTAGTAATACTAATATACATTAGTATATTAATTACTATATTATCACTTTACTAAATTTATATATATAATATATATATATAAGTATAAAAGATTAGAAAGAAGTGTTATGAATAGTAGTGAAAAAAGTAATAATAGAATATTGAATAGTAGTAAAAAGTAAGTGAAAAGTAATAATAAAATAATAAATAGTAATGAAGTATTCTGAAAATACCTGAGAATACTTAGGTATCCAAACCTAGCCTAATATATATTAAAAACTGAAAAATCGGACCGAACCAGATCGAAACCGATAAAACTGTCAGTTTAGGAGAATAACTGGTGTGATATCGATTCTTAAAAATATAAAACCGATGAGTACCGATTTGGCTCCAAAACTTATCTACAACTAGACCAAACGGAACTGATTCCACTCCTAAGTATATGTATGCAAATCCCATTTGCTAAAAAGAGTCCATATTTCAACTAAACATATTTCAACTCGAATTTAATGAAAATTCAAATATATATATTTTTTAGAAAAATATCATTTGTAATCAATTTTTTATCATATTAATTAAGATTAAATTACAATAAAAATATGAACTTAAATTTCGTAAATTTTAATTATACTCATTGAAAACTGTACTAATTCAGCTGCTGGGTTCTAAACAAAGTGTTTTGTATTAATTAACTTCAAAACTTTTTCCTCACGAATTGCCATCCTGAGCTAGACTAGGATGGTGCTACCCATGACTAGCGTATTAGAATCCGGCACCCAAACAGTCTCCCTTCTGCAACCAAGTCAAGCTGCGGTCATCTGCCATTATTTCTGTCTGGCCTTTTCATAGTTAGGAGAGGAGTCCGTACTAAGCAAATCTCTCTCTCTGTGGGAGGCAGTCTCGATCAAGAGCTCTCGACGACTAAAACTTGAGGTAAATCGCTCACTCCCTCTCTAGTTTAGAATACCATCTTAAAATTTTGTTGCCCATTTCGTCTTTTAGATCAAAGTCGGGTTTTTGCTCCTGTTCACTTTCCTTCGCGAGTGAGAAAGATTTTTTAATTCTTCGTTCTGATCGTGTAAAATTGATCTTTTTATACGTCTGGTCGCTACCACGGACGTTTTGGTTGCCGGAGAACACGAAGGATAAGTTAACAAAAACTTTTGGAATTACATTCTCATGTGAAGAAAACTCAAATTAGACTGTGGAAAGAGGCTGAATTGGAATCCTGCTCGGTGATTTTTTTGTTAGTTGTGTTTTTGGGTAATTTAAAGTTTGATAAGATATATGTGCAATAAACTATATCTATGGCGATTATATATGTGGTTTCCACCCCTTATAGCCTTATAGGCGTAGCTTGCTTTCGACTTGGTTTTATTTTGGGAGCTCTTATATCTCTTAGTAAAGGGTAGCAATCGGAGTGTGGTTATTTCTTAACTCGTAAATCCTTTTATTGCAACTGTTTAATGGGAAATCATGTTTCTATTCTATGGACGGTTGCTTACACACCACCCTCTTTCAGGGTGGTTTGCTTCCACACCACTCAGTGCAATCTCTTTTCGAATAGAAAAATTCTTAGGAAATTGATAGTTTTTGTAGTTTTTTTTTTAACTTTTTGGGGTGAATCAATATCGCGGTTCTTACTGGCTCAAAATGTGCAGCCATTCGGTGACATTACTTGGATGAATAGGGGAGCTTAATATTCTGATAAATAAATAAGAACAGAATCCAACAATTTATAATTCTGAATGTTAAGAAATTGCAAATTATATAGAATTTTGTACCTGAAGAGGTCTCAATTTGGGTAATTTAGTATGCATCATGTGTTTCAATACTTGGGAAAAAAGATGATTGATTTTGTTTTCTAACAAAGGCAAATGCAGAACGATTTGTTCAATTCTTGAATATGACTGTTACTTATAAAGAAAAAGATCTTGAATTTTCTTGAGTGTGGCTCATCCACGTCATTACAAAGTCGTCAGTTTGGAAATAGTACCAAGAAGGGTGACAAGATCAAGCGAATAAAGATTAATGCATACAGTTTTTTTATTTATCATTTTTTTTCTCAAAATGCATGCTGTTACAAAGGCCTACCTAAAGCCACCTATGGTTTACCTGTTACATAGCATACTAGTATTACTGGAAGGAGGTAAAAATTGATGCAATTGAGAGTTTGTGTATTGACTTAGCTATTACATATCTTGATTTTTGGTTTTCCTTTTATGTCTCCTATCTCCGTTCCATTTCTTTTCTTTCCTATATATATGTACTCCTGATTCTGCTTACACAGATGTTGTTGCCTTGTTAGTTGTTACATTTCAAAGAACGAAAAAAGAAATTATTCAGAAATTTAATGGATCAAGGAAGGAGGCCAAATGCGGTTGTTGCGAATGATAACAGCAAGATATACATGGACCTCAAGAGCATAATAAAGGAGCACACCCTCCCTTTTCTTCCTGCCAAATCCCTTTTCAGGTTCAAGGGGGTTTGCAGGGACTGGAAGCTCCAGATCTCAACTCCTTTCTTTGCCCACAATCAATCAAATAGTTTCCACAATGTCTCAGGCTTCTTTTGCCAGTCTTGTTCAAACCCACCTACATTTATCTCCCTTGACCCAAATTCATATGGTGTTCCAGACCCATCTTTGCAATTTTTGCCTGAACCAGTTGACATCAGGAGTTCTTCCAATGGCCTTCTGTGTTGCCAGGGTTGCACTGGCGACAATGCCTATTACATCTGCAATCCTGCCACCAAGCAGTGGAAGAAACTCCCTAAACCCAATGCTGATCATGGGTCTAACCCTGCCATTGTACTCATATTCGAACCATCTTTACTCAACTTTGTTGCTGAGTACAAGCTCATTTGTGCTTTTTCATCTGCGGATTTTGACAATGCATTGGAATTCGAGATTTATTCCTCTGCAGAAAATTGTTGGAGAATTTCTGGTGAGATATACTTCGGTGCTACAAAGATCAAGCCCAACTCTGGCGTCCATGTGAATGGAATTATTTACTGGCTTTCGAAAACTGGTGGGATTGTTGTCTTTGATCTCACCATGGAGCGGTCGCAGCGCCTTTATGGTCACAAGAATGGCTTTTATAGTCATAATCAAGGCTGCTTGGGAGTTATGAATGAGAAGCTTGCTTCAGTAATCAGTTCTTATAATCAGACACTAACTGTGAGTGTGCTGTCCAATTCCTACACAAACACAATGGCTATGAACAGCAAAGTCAAGGCTTGGGATACAAAACTCAGTGTCAATGTCAGTGAAAGCTCCGAGTACCAGGGACCTGTGCTCTATGCTTGTGAGGATGTAATAGTGATTCAGAGTGAGAGAGGACTTTATTCATTTGACATGAAGACTCGAGAATTCGGACGCTTAACGAGTGAAGCTGATCATGATATCAGAGTGGTTGGATATATTAATAGCCTTGTTGAAATCTAGTTGGGTTTTCTTCTGTTCTACCTTAATTTACAAGTACTTGGAATCTCTTCCTATGTCTTTTGCTTTCTAGCCAAGAGATGACACGCTGGGCAGTCATGTTAGGTGGCATGATTAGGAACATAGTCAAGTAGTAGTCGGTGCCAATAATTTAGAGATTCTGTGTTTGAATGTTGGTGTGTATTGTATAGTGAGGTATGCACATTTATTTACTAAACAAAAATTCTGAGTTTCATGGAAATTCAATCACTTCAACTCGGAAAGGTAAATCCAATGAATAGTGTTATTGATATAATTATTTTGTAACTCATTACGCCTCAAGGAACTTATTTTCTGTTCACCAATTATTATATTATTATTTATTTATTAAAAAAACTTACATCAATGACAGGATAATTCTGGGATTTTTTTGTATTAAACGTGACATCATAAAACAACACAGCCTTTTGACTAATTAAGTTGGACTCTAAAGAAGGTGTTCTAAAATTTTCCTCAATAATTCCTACGGTGATCAAGGGAAAATGTTAAAAAAAAAAGTAGTGTTATAGTGATAAAAATATTTTACAAAAATAACTCATAAACTGACATTATTTTATGTGATATATTGTATATACTTTAAAATAAAATCAAAAAGTCTCTATGCACCCGGGACGCGTACACCCCGCGTACCCGGTGTTGTGTTTTTTTTTTTTTTTTAAATTTAATTAATTTATTATTATTTTAAATTAAAATAATAATAAAAAAGCTGCAGTTCCGCAACAGGTACCTAAAGCCGGATACCTGTAGCAGAACTGAAATAAAATTAACTTTATAATCTTACCTATCTTTTCAAATTTACTCTTTTTGTGGCAAAAGCATTCCTCTTTTGAAAAATAATAAATGAATTCCTATCCTAAGCTGGACTAGGATAGCGCTACGCTTGACTAGAAATTTATCCTGGCGTCCAAGCAGGCTTCTTAACTGTAACCAAAGTCAAGTACAAGGAGGACCCCATAGTACGCAAACGTCTCTCTCTCGATCTCTCGACAAAAGCTCCGAACGATCCAAATTGAGGTATAATCGCAAACTGATTATGCAACTTAGAATCTCATTTTCAAATACTTATAATAGTATTTTTTCCATTATCATTAAGTTAATCACGATTAGCACGCTTCTGTAACCTGTTGTTTCTTTTATATCAAAGCTGCGTTCTTGCTCTTGTTCACTCTCCTTCGTAGGAAATATTGGAATTGTCCGCTTTCTCTATGTTTAAACTATTCGATCCTATAAAAGTGATTGTGTCGTCGCTACCAGCTAGCGCCTGTTTGAAGAATTTCTATTCTTATCTGTTTCTTTTGAATAGCAAATATAGATTTAGAAAACTTAAATTAGACTCTGCTAACCGGTTGCATTGCTACTCTGCTCAGTGAATCTTTTTCTTTTTTCATTTTTGTGCAATCGGTGCTACTCTGCCCGCTTAGGGTGTACCGCTCCATCTTAGCTCAAAATTATTTATTTATTTATTCATTTATTTATATTATTTTATTATTTAAAAACATTTTTTAAAAATATAAAAATATATTAATACACTAATAGTCACTTTCTTAATTATTAAGTAATTAAAAAAATTTAAAAAAAAATTGAAATACATGAGGTGTGAAATTGAGGGGGCAAATTGAGTGGACAAAGTAACATTTTTCTTTTTAGTTTGGCTGTTACGTATTTCTCTTATAGGCTAGCTTGCTTTCTAGTTGGGTTTATTAGCACGTGGATGTTTATTAACTAGTAAGTTTGTTGCTTGCAATTGTTTGACGGCAAATGATATTTCTGTTCCCTAAATGATTGCTTCCACACCACTCCTTTGTGAATTATTTCTATTAGTATAAGGTAAACAAGATGACATTAGAATGATATTTGGTCTGGTGGTATGATTCTTGCTCTGGGTGCGAAGGCCCTGGCTTCTTTTAATGCCTGCCCTAAATAATGATTTCCGTCAACATGCATCCTAATAGTCAAAGGGTGGGCTTGGGATGAGCTGTAGACTTGACATCTTGGGTTCAATTCCGCACTAGGAGTCTCCCTAAATTACATGATGCATGATTCTAGCGAGTGAGGTTGTGTAAACGGGATTTACTCCCAAGAAGTGGATCTGAAGGGTTTTGTCTTGGTGAGTCTCCATGTCAAAATATGTCCAATTTTAAAGAGAACCAAAGACTAACTCAAGAAGGCTAGGTTTAGGATAGAATAGAAAAATTCTTAGCAATTTTATAGTTTCTTGTAATTTTATACTTTTAGTATGAATCAATCATTGTGATTTGTAGCAATTAACCCATGACACTGCTTGGACAAATATCGGGGACGAGACATTTGCATAGTGATAACTAAGCAACCCCGGATACTGCTTGGAAAAATATCAGGGATGAGACATATTAGCATACTGATAACTAAACGCGAGCATAATCTATCTTATCTGTAATTTGAGTATTAAGAAATTGATAATATATATAATTTCTTTTATCCAAAGAGTTTAATAGGTATAATTTATTTTGTAGGCCAATGCCTTTCAATACTTGGTTAAGAAGATTATTGGATTAGTAAGTACGGTGTTTTATTTAAAATTGGTTTTGAATATTGCATGCTGTTAGGTTGCTGTTGAATAGAAATTGATGTAATTAAGAGTTTGTGTATTGGCTTAACTAACTTAGGAGACATTAAAGTTAAGCATTTGGAAACAAATGAAAAAAAAAAAAAACCAAATCTGTATAGTGAGACTTGATATTTTTAAGTTTACTTTTATATCTACTCTTTAACAAAGATATTGTCGTGTTGTTACAGTTTGATAACTGTGAAAGAAACTTAATCAGAAGTATAATGGATCGAGGAAGGAAACTGAATAAGATCACTGCAAACAAAAACAGCAAGATATACATGGACCTTGAAGACATAATGAGGGAGCACACCCTTCCCTTTCTTCCTGCTAAATCACTTTTCAGGTTCAAAGGGGTTTGCAGGGACTGGAAGCTCCAGATCTCAACTCCTTTCTTTGCCCATAATCAGTCAAATAGTTTCCACAATTGCTCAGGCTTCTTTTGCCAATCTTTTTCAAATCTGCCTTCATTTATCTCCCTTGACCAGAATTCATATGGTGTTCCAGACCCTTCTTTGTTGTTTTTGCCTGAACCGGTTTACATCAGGAGTTCTTCCAATGGCCTCCTGTGCTGCCAGGGTCGCACTGATGACAAAGCCTACTATATCTGCAATCCTGTCACCAAGCAGTGGAAGAAACTCCCAAAACCCAATGCCGATCATGGGTCTAACCCTGCCCTTGTACTCATATTTGAACCTTCTATACTCAACTTTGTTGCTGAGTACAAGCTGATTTGTGCCTTTTCATCTGCTGATTTGGAAAGTGCTTGTGAATTCGAGATTTATAACTCTACAGAAGGATCTTGGAGAATTTTTGGTGAGATATACTTTGGTGCTGAAGAGCTCAAGCCTATATCTGGCGTCCATGTGAATGGAATTATTTACTGGCTTTTCGACAGTGGTGGGATTGTTCTTTTTGATCTCATCATGCAGCGGTCACAACGCCTTTATGGTCCTAATAATGGTTGCTTGGGTGTAATGAACGGGAGGCTTAGTTTGGTTACTGTTTGTAACCAGACTCTAACTGTGAGTGTGTTGTCCAATACCTACACAAACACAATGGCGATGGACAGCAGAGTTACGGCTTGGTGTACAAAACTTATTGTCAATATCAATAACAGATTGGAGCTAAGTGGAGTTCCAACTTTTGGTCCCGCATACGATCAGAGACCTGTGCTCTATGCCAGCGGGGATTTGATTGTAATTCGAGGTGAGAGAGGACTCTATTCATTTAACGTGAAGACTCAAGAATTTGGAGGGTTAAGGGGAGAAGCTGATCATGATGATTGTAATATAGTATTCATTGGTTATGTTAATAGTCTTGTTGATATCTAGTGGGGGTCTCTTCTTATACGTGCCTACCTCATTTACAATGCTTTCTAGTTTCTAGCCGTGCGATACACAATGGGCAGTTATATTAAGTGGTACTGATTCGGAACTTACTCAATGAAATTAACTAGGGTTTTTGTGACTGATAGACATCTTGCTTCCCCATTTTCTGCACAAAATGCAAAATACAGTTGATTTTGGGTTTAGATTCGGATATGAAATGAATGAAATATATAGTTCAATAAATTTGCTTACAATTGGAAATTAGATAGGAAGTGGATGAAAGATATCTGGCTTTTGATTTGTTATCTTAGTTAAAATATGTAAACCTGCTAGAACATCCACACACCTTTGACCAATTGAGAAAGTGTAACACAGGAAAAAGGAGGGAAGTTTTTTCCAGAGCGAGTAGAGAAGAACAGATAAATGAGAAAAACTAAGGTTTCATTTAGATTTTGCATAAATAAAAAGTTCTTTTCGGCACCTGCTATATGTAGAAACCCTACACATTCTAAAAAAAGCCATGGGCTTGAATAATTGGGCCTTCTAAGGTTCAACCCTTATCTTGAAAAACAACTAACAATTTAAATAAAACAACCAAAAGATAACAACCCAGGGATAGATCCCTTAAGCCCACGCACGCACGCCGGGCCCAGCCCTTCCCTTTAGTCAACTGCATTTCCTTCATACAATTCACTTCACTTCAGTTTCTTAACCTGAAGATCCCCCACGTGAATTAGAACTAGGGTTCGACTTCCATATCCCTGAAGACTTGCAAGCGGCCTTGTCACATACCCTCTCCCATCAAAACACCTTGCCCGCAAGGTGGGGGAAGAGTTTCTTCAACTGTGAATATCTCTCCCAAGTTGCATCTATTGTTTCTTGTCCATGCCACCGAATGAGGAGCTCCGCCCTGGCCTTGTTCCTCGCTTTCACCATGCGACGACTGAGGACTTCCTCAAGTTTAGGCAGTAGAACTCCTTGCTCGTCTACTAGCGGTAGTGAAGGTATGGTTGAAACCCTAGATTCCAGTTTTTTCTTTAGCTGAAAAACATTGAAAGTGTGATGAATTCTTGATGATAGAGGTAGATCTAATTTTTATGCAACCTCACCCACTCGTTGTAGCACCTTGAACGGACCAAAGAAACGTGGGGCTAGCTTGAGGTTGCGCCTATGGGCTATGATGGTTTGTCGATACGGTTGTAGCCACAGGTATACCCATTCTTGTGAAAATGTGCTTAGTGGAATTGTACCACCAATCAGCAAGGGGAACCCAGACTGCCTAGTCTTTAGGTCTGTCCCCTGTGAAACACCATAGGTAGTTCTCCACTGTTTTGTTTACCGCTTTTGTTTGCTCGTTGGTCTGAGGGTGGTAGGCGGTACTCATTGACATCTGAACCTCTTGTAAAAAGAACAACTTTTGCCAAAATTGGCTTGTGAATATAGTGTCCCTATCAGAGACGATGGATTGGGGTAAACCATGTAATTTGAGGAGATTTTTTAGGAACAAATCAGCCACTGTATTGGCTGTGTAGGGGTGTCTAAGGGGCACTAAGTGACTGTATTTTGTTAATAGGTCAACCACAACCCATAAATAGTCAAAGCCTTGTGAAATGGGAAACCTATCAATGAAATCCATGGTGATATGAGTTCATTGTTGGGCTAGTATGGGTAATGGCTGCAGCAAGCCATTTGGTACAGTGTTATCGGCCTTCACCCTTTGACAAATGTTACAAGCTCAGATGAACATTTTTAAATCTTTTTTCATTCCTGACCAATAAAAATCCATTCTCATTCGATAAATGGATTTATCATAACCTAAATGTCCACCCCATGGGCTTCTATGTGACAACTCCATTAGTTTATTTTTAAATTCATCATGTTGAGGAATGCACAATCTATTCTTATACAGCAGTAACTCTTCCCTCAAGGTATAGTTGTGGCTTAACTTACCTTCTGAACAATTCTTTAGCAGCTCCTTTAAGTGCACATCCACTTCATAAGCCTTCTTTAGGTCCTCTACCCATTCCACACTTGGAAAAGTAATTAGCATCAACGTCTCTTCTAGCTCCTTATCTTTTTGGGATAGGACATCAACCACCCTATTCTCAGGCCCTTTTTTATACTCTACAACAAAATCGTAGCCAAGTGGCTTAGTTACCCATTTTTGCTGCATAGGTGTTTCAATTTTCTAGTCTAGCAAGTGCTTGAGTCTTTGCTTGTCAGTTCTAACCACAAAGGTTCACCCTAATAAATATGGCCTCCACTTTAACACTACTGAAACTAAGGCAAAAAGTTCATTTTCATATGTGGACAATGAGAGGGATTTACTCTTGAGTACCTTGTTGAAAAAAGTTATTGGCCTCGCACACTACATTAAAACTGCCCCTACTGCTGTTCCCGAGGCGTCACATTCAATTATAAATGGTAGAGAAAAATTCGGTAATGCCAAAACAGGATTTTGAGTTACAGCCTCTTTTAATATTTGAAAAGTTGTTATAGCCTTTTCATTCCAATGAAAACCCTCATTTTTAAGCAACCTTGTAAGAGGGGCTACAATCTCACCATACTTTTTTATGAATCTACAGTATTAGCCCGTTAAACCCAAAAACCTTCTCAAAGCTTTAAGGGACTTAGGTAGGGGCTACTCTACCATAACATTTAATTTTTCAAGGTCTGTTTGTACTCCATTGGTTGAAATCAAATGGCCAAGGTAAGCCACCTCCTCACAACCAAACCAGCACTTGGATTGTTTGGCAAACAAGTTGTGCTGTCTTAGTGTCTCCAAAGTGACCCGTAAGTGTTGTGCATGTTCCCCTTCTATTTTGCTGTACAAGAAAATGTTATCAAAGAAAACAAGTATAAATTTTCTTAGGAATGGTCGAAATACCCCATTCATGAGACTTTGGAAGGTTGCATTAGTGAGCCCAAAAAGCATCACTAGGCACTCATAGTGTCCATCATGAGTCCTAAAGGTTGTTTTAGGTACATCATTAGGCTTAACCCGCATTTGATGGTAACCCGATCTCAAATCCAGCTTAAAGAATATCGTTGACTCGTGTAGCTCATCCATTAGCTCCTTGACTATGGGAATGGAAAATTTATCTTTGATGGTGACACTGTTCAACCCCTATAGTCAACACATAACCGCCACGATCCATCAGTTTTTCTTATCAACAAGACTGGAGAAGAGTAGGGACTTTGGCTAGGTTGGATCACTCCTGTAGCCAACAGCTCTTGCACTATTTTTGCTATCGCATCTTTTTAGTAATAGGGGTAACAGTAGGGTCTTATAGAAATGAGTTTGGTGTTGGGTATAAGGTTTATGGAGTGGTCTTGGGTTCGGGGTGGTGGGTGTCCCTTAGGTCCTGAAAATACCTCTTCAAAGTGTTGCAATATGGGCTGTAAGGCTGCTAGAATTTCAGCACCAGTTTGTGTAACAGAGGGAGTTTTCCCTTCAATTAATTGCAAAATGACCGTTTTCCTCTCTAACTTGTTCAGCATGTTAAGAGGCCCCTCATCAAACATTTTGGCAGCTGTTAACCCCTGCATGTTAACCTTTTTATCTTGATAAAAAAAAAAACTGCATATTTAACTTATCAAATTCCCACAAAATTTTTCCCATCTCACGTAACCATTTAACTCCCAACACCATATCACATCTTGCTAATACAATCACATGCACTTCCACCACGAAAACAGTGCCTTAAATCAAGACCTTCACCTCACTGCACTTCCCTGCACTAGGGACAATCTTACAATTTGCAACCTTCACTTTAACCTTTTTCTTTTTATCTAAGGGTAGCTTAGTCTTTATTAATATTGCTGGGTCTAAAAAATTATGTGTAAAACCCGTGTCAATTAAATGGTAATCTATTGCTTCCCAATCCTCCCCTTCACTCTTATGGTTTTCGGGTTAAGGGATCCCGTTATGGCATGGAAAGATATTTATGGGTTATTTTGGGCTTCATAGGTGTCTATGGTTGCTGGAATTTCTTCTCCCACATCCCCTTTTATTTTTTCAATCACCACACTACTCTCACCTTCCACCAACACTTCTTCAAGCAAAAACAGTTGGGGATTTTGGCACTTATGCCCTGGGATCTACTTTGCATAACAATAGTAACATAATCCATTTTCCATTTTCTCTTTCATTTGGTTTTGATTGATTTTGTGTATGGTCAATGATGGCTTTAGGGTTGGCTTGGTATTTTCAGATTGGTGGAACAAATGATGGTTTTGGTTCCTCATGGTACTAAGTTCAAAGGAATAATGTGAGCTGGATTTTGGATTTCTTTTGGTTAGGTTGATGTTTTCCTCTTGTATTTTGGCTAGGCTGTAGGCTGTGATTAAATAGGTAGGGTTGAACACTCTTATTGGTAGTCTGATTCCATCCTTTAATCCACTTAAAAAATAGCTTAGCTTGTATGCATTTGAGATTTCTCTCAACCTATTTGACAATGTTTTAAAGTTGGCTTGGTAATCCTCAATAGTAATAGTTTGCCTTAACCAAATGAGGTCCTCCATGGGGTCATTGTAGGCATTAGGTCCAAACCGAACAAATAGTGCTTAGGTGAACATATCCCAATTTGGGATTTGAACACTTTGTTTCAAATCTTGGAACCAAATTAATGCTCTTCCCTCTAGGTGAAAAGATGTCAGTTTCACTCGGCTTTGGGGGCTAGTGTTATGAAATTGGAAAAATTGACTTACTTTATAGATCCAACATGTAGGATTTTCTCCATTGAATACAGGGAAATCCAATCTCACTGTGCGTGCTTGGACCTCACCTTACTACTGTTGATGGAACTGCTGTTGTTGATGGAACTGTTGCTGTTGCTGTTTCTGCTATTAAAACTGTTGTTGTTGCTGCTGCTGTAACTACAAAGGTTCCTGGTCATTTCCTCTTGGCACTCCCAAAGAAGAATCCCCAGATTTAGGACTAGGGTTTCCTCTTTTTAGCTCAGCTATAATGATAGCTAGTTGTTGTACAATATCTTCATTTTGCTTTTTGAGTGTTGTCATTTCTGTTTTTATTGATTTTTTTTAGCTCCTGGTATTGGGATTCTGTGGATTTTTTTAGGGCATTGAGCCCATCTTGCAACTGATTTAGCCTAGTACCTTCAGCCATGAGGTTATATTTTGCATAGGTAAAGGTGTCTCTTGATACCACTTGTACCACACTGGATAAACACACACTGGAAAAAGCTTCCTTGAGGTATGCTTTTTAGAGCAGGTAGATAAGAGCAGATGAAGGAGAAAAACTAAGGTTTCATTCAGATTTTGCATGAAAAAAAAAAGAAATTATTCTCGGTGCTTGCTATATGTAAAAACCCTACACATTCTAAAAAAGGCCATGGGCCTGAATAATTGGGCCTTCTAACGTTTAGCCCTTAACTTGAAAAACAACTAACAATTTAAATAAAACAACCAAAAGATAACCCCTAGGGATAGATCCCTTAAGCCCACGCACGCACGCCAGGCCTAGCCTTTCCCTTTAGTCAACTGCACTTCCTTCAAACAATTCACTTCACTTCAATTCCTTAACCTGTAGATCTCCCACGTGAATTAGAACTAGGGTTCGACTTCAACATCCCCGAAGATCTTCTGCCTTCCCTTGACCCTGCTGCCGCCTTCACCTTTCCCTGGCCAAGCTAACGCCGGCCTTGTCACAGAAAGTTGGGTTACATTCATATAGCAACAATTAGCAGCTTGCAGGTAGTATTACATCTTGATAAACTACATAATCATATATAATTGCATATATATATATATGCTGAATCCTTAATCACAGGGTAGTTTTCTTCTTACTGGCCATGCTCATCACCTTGATCATACTCCCTTTCTTTTTCGACTAATCTTTCATTTAATTTCTATGATCCTCTCCTCTGATGCCCTGTCTTATCTGCAATTGTCGATTCCCGTCATATAAAACATGTTAACAAAGCTCATATATTTTGAATTTACTACGTTTTAGATAGTACTGATTAGTTGATTCCTTTCAATAACCATCGTCTTTCTCAGGACCATAAAGAACACTGCCCTTTCTTATTCTTATCTTTTGGTTTCACTGAACAAGTACTCCTCATCCGCACAGGAAACATGCAAATTAGTTGGAATAAAGCGTTTTCATCTAAATGAGGACCGGAATATTGCATAATCACATTTTATTTACTAAAAGAGCCCATATTTTACTAAAAAATAAAATAAAATCTGAGTTTCATGGAAATTCAATCACTTCAACTGGGAAAGGAAAATCCAATGAATAGTGTTATCGATATGATTATTTTGTAACTCATTATAATCGGTCAATTAGTTTGAGTCCTTCACCTATGTTTAGAAAAAGGAAAATTTTAAGAGGGCAGCTTCGTTTGTTTTCACAACTTCTCTTAACTTAAATCATCTTATCTCATTTAATCATTACAAATTTTTTAAATTTTTATACAAAATAAAATAAATAATTCAATTTTTTAAAGTTTTTTTTAAAAATAATATTAAAAAAATATATTCTAACAGTAATTTATTTAATTTTTAATTTTAATTTTAACTCATCTCATCTCATCTACGAAAACAAACGAGTACAATTTACGGCTCAAGGAACAATTATTATATTTTCCTTTAATCAATTATACTGTAAATTGACAAAATTATACTGTGAAAAAAATATTTTCATCCCAAAGAAACGCAAAGCAGCCTTTGAGTAATTAAGTTGGATTCTAAAGAAGGTGTTCTAAAGTTTTCCTCAATAATTCCTACGGTGATGAAGGGAAAAATGTTCAAAAAAAAAAAAGAAGAAAAAAGTAGTGTTGCAGTCACAAATATATTTCACAAAAATATTTCATAAATTGAGATTATTTTATGTGATATATTATATCTATTTTAAAATAAAATTAATTTTACAATCTAACATATTATATCAAATTATATCAATTTAAGTTTAATTTTGTTAAAAAGAATTTTGTGGCAAGAATTTGAAAAAAAAAATGTTAGAATATTATTTTTTAATATTATTATTATTTTAGAATTTAAAAAAATTAAATTGAAATTTAAAAAAATTGAATTAGATTTAAAAAAATTAAATTATTTATTATATTTTATGTAAGAATTTAAAAAAATTAAAATTATGAAATGAGATAAGTAAAATCAATCCAAACAAATCAATGCCTATCCGACTAGGATAGCGCTACGCTTGACTAGAATACTTATCCTGGCGTCCAAGCAGGCTTCTTAACTGTAAGCAAGTGGAGTACAAGAGAGGACCCCATAGTACTCAAGCCTCACTCTCTCTCTCTCTCTCTCTCTCTACCAAAAGCTCCGAACGATCGAAATTGAGGTATAATCGCTAACTCATTATGCAACTTAGAATCTCATTTTCAAATTCTTGTAATAGTATTTTGTCAATTATCATCAAGTTAATCACGATTAGCATGCTTCTGTAACCTGTTGTTTCTTTTATATCAAAGCTGCGTTCTTGCTCTTGTTCACTCTCCTTCATAGGAAATATTGGAATTATCTGCTTTATCTATGTTTAAACTATTCAATCCTATAAAAGTGATTTGTTTGCGTGTGTCGTTGCTACCAGCGCCTGTTTGGTTGCCGGAGAACGCGATTGAGAATATAACAAGAATTCCTATTCTTATCTGTTTCTTTTTGAATTGCAAATATAGAATTGGAAACTTAAATTAGACTGTGCTAACGGGTTGCATTGCTACTCTGCTCAGTGAATCTTTTTCTTTTTTCATTTTTGTGCAATTTTTAGTTTGCCCGTTACGCGTGTGTGCGCGCGCGGATTTCTCTTATAGGCTAGCTTGCTTTCTAGTTGGGTTTATTAGCACCTGGAGGTTTATTAACTAGTAAGTTTGTTGCTTGCAATTGTTTGACGGAAAATGATATTTCTGTTCCCTAAATGGTTGCTTCCACACCACTCCTTAGTGAATTCTTTCTATTAGTATAAGGAAAACAAGATGCAATTAGAATGATATTTGGTCTGGTGGTATGATTCTTGCTCTGGGTGCAAAGGCTCCGGCCTTTTTAATGCCTGCCCTAAATAATGACTTCTGTCAACATGCATCCTAATAGTCAAAGGGTGGGCTCGGGATGAGCTGTAGACTTAGACATCTTGGGTTCAATTCCGCACTAGGAGGCTCCCTAAATTACATGATGCATGATTCTAGCGAATGAGGTTGTGTAACCAGGATTTACTCCCAAGATGTGGATCTGAAGGGTTTTGTCTTGGTGAGTCTCCATGTCAAAATATGTCCAATTTTAATGAGAACCAAAGACTAACTCAAGAAGGCTAGGTATAGATCTCAAAAAAATAAAAAAGAAGGCTAGGTATTGTATAGAATAGAAAAATTCTTAGCAATTTTATAGTTTCTTGTAATTTTATACTTTTAGTATGAAAAAATCATTGTGATTCGTAGCAATTAACCCATGACACTGCTTGGACAAATATCGGGGACGAGACATTTGCATACTGATAACTAAGCAACCCATGACACTGCTTGGAAAAATATCGGGGATGAGACATATTAGCATACTGATAACTAAACGTGAGCATAATCTGTCTTATCTGTAATTTGAGTATTAAGAAAAAGATAATTATATAAAGACTTATCAAAAAAAAAAAAATTTCTTTTATCCGAAGAGTTTAATACGTATAATTTAGTTTGTAGGCCAATGCCTTTCAATACTTGGTTAAGAAGATTATTGGATTAGTAAGTACAGTGTTTTATTTAAAACTGGTTTTGAATATTGCATGCTGTTAGGTTGCTGTTGAATAGAATATGCTGTTAGGTTGCTGTTGAATAGAATACTAGCATTGCTGAAAGGAGGTAGAAATTGATGTAATTAAGAGTTTGTGTATTGGCTAAACTAACTTAGGAGACATTAAAGTTAAGCATTTGGAAACAAATGAAAAAACAAATACCAAATCTGTATAGTGAGACTTGATTTTTATGTTTACTTTTATACCTACTCTCTAACAAAGATATTGACGTGTTGTTACAGTTCGATAACTGTGAAAGAAACTTAATCAGAAGTATAATGGATCGAGGAAGGAGACTGAATAAGATCACTGAAAACAAAAACAGCAGCATATACATGGACCTCAAAGGCATAATGAGGGAGCACACCCTTCCCTTTCTTCCTGCTAAATCACTTTTCAGGTTCAAAGGGGTTTGCAGGGACTGGAAGCTCCAGATCTCAACTCCTTTCTTTGCCCACAATCAGTCAAATAGTTTCCACAATTGCTCAGGCTTCTTTTGCCAATCTTTTTCAAATCCGCCTTCATTTATCTCCCTTGACCAGAATTCATATGGTGTTCCAGACCCTTCTTTATTGTTTTTGCCTGAACCGGTTTACATCAGGAGTTCTTCCAATGGCCTCCTGTGCTGCCAGGGTCGCACTGATGACAAAGCCTACTACATCTGCAATCCTGTCACCAAGCAGTGGAAGAAACTCCCAAAACCCAATGCCGATCATGGGTCTAACCCTGCCCTTGTGCTCATATTTGAACCTTCTATACTCAACTTTGTTGCTGAGTACAAGCTCATTTGTGCCTTTTCATCTGCTGATTTGGAAAGTGCTTTTGAATTCGAGATTTATAACTCTACAGAAGGATCTTGGAGAATTTTTGGTGAGATATACTTTGGTGCTGAAGAGCTCAAGCCTATATCTGGCGTCCATGTGAATGGAATTATTTACTGGCTTTTCAACAGTGGTGGGATTGTTCTTTTTGATCTCACCATGCAGCGGTCACAACGCCTTTATGGTCATTATGATGGTTGCTTGGGTGTAATGAACGGGAAGCTTAGTTTGGTTACTGTTTGTAACCAGACTCTAACTGTGAGTGTGTTGTCCAATACCTATACAAACACAATGATGATGAACAGCAGAGTTAAGGCTTGGGAGACAAAACTTAGTGTCAATATCAATAACAGATTGGATCTAAGTGGAGTTCCAACTTTTGGTCCCGCACACGATCGGAGACCTGTGCTCTATGCCAGTGGGGATTTGATTGTAATTCGAGGTGAGAGAGGACTTTATTCATTTAACATGAAGACTCAAGAATTTGGAGGGTTAAGGGGAGAAGCTGATCATGATGATCGTTATATAGTATTCATTGCTTATGTGAATAGTCTTGTTGATATCTAGTAGGGCTCTCTTCTTATACGTGCCTACCTCATTTACAATGCTTTCTAGCCATGCGATACACAATGAGCAATTATATTAGGTGGTACTGATTCGGAACTTACTCAATGAAATTAACTAGGGTTGTTGTTACTGATGGACATCTTTCTTCCCCTTTTTCTGCTCAAAATGCAAAATGCAGTTGATTTTGGGTTTAGATTCGGATATGAAATGTATGAAATATATAGTTCAATAAAATTGTTTACGATTGGAAATTAGATAAGAAGTGAATGAAAGATATCTGGCTTTTGATTTGCTATCTCAGTTAAAATATGTGAACCTGCTAGAACATCCACACACCTTTGACCAAGTGAGAAAGTTGGGTTACATTCATATGGCAACAATTGGCAGCTTGCAGGTAGTATTACATCTTCAACTGCATAATCATATATAATTGCATATATATAAGCTGAATATTCCTTAATCACAGGGTAGTTTTCTTCTTACTGGCCATGCTCATCACCTTGATCTTGATTTCCTACAAATTTTCTTACTTATAAAAAAAAAAGATTTCCTACAAATTTTCACTTTTGTACTTTTGTTACCCTTTCTTTTTCGGCTAGTCTTTGATTTATCTATGATCCTCTCCTCTGGTGCCCTGTCTGATCTGCAATAACCATCGTCTTTCTCAGGACCATAAAGAACACTGCCCTTTCTTATTCTTATCATTTGGTTTTGCTAAAATTGATATATGTAATCCAATTTCTACGTGAGTTTTTTTTTTTTTTAATTATTGTTTTTTATTAATTAATTAATTAATTTTTTTTTATTTTCTTTTTTATGGTGGATGGGCATACTGAAACATTTTATAATTTATAGTAAGCAGCAAAACAATTAAACAAGCAGCCTTGTAAAAAGACAAGTACTCATCCGCACAGGAAACATGCAAATTAGTTGCAATCAAGCGTTTTCATCTAAATGAGGACCGGAATATTGCAAATTCCGGATGCAATAGCGCCGTAACAGGCCGACGGACTCTTACGTTGCACGCACTACATAGCTAGCTAGAAGCCTCGAAAAATGTTGAATTCTGCCCGGCCTTCAGATCAACAGACTCCCAGGAAGCAATCATTCTGGTCCTTGTTTCCAAGCATCTGTATTCCTTTGATCAATCAAGCACATGTCTCGACAGAACAAGAAAGGTCACCCAGACTTTGTTCTATAAATGGGTATCAAAGATAGTGGCTGATCATATTCATGATCAGAAAATATACTATATATTATTACTTTTCACTATTATTTACTATTATTTAATATTTTATTATTATTTTTTCAATACTATTCACAGAATACCACATAATACCTCACTACCCAATACCCAAACGTAAGTGTTATGCTAAGGTTTGGAGTTCCGGACTCATGTCTTTCAAAACTAAGCAAATTCATGTCCAAGCTGATACCATTCTTTCCATTTTCCTAATTTGCCGGCCGCCTGTTACTAATTATCTAAGCAAATTGAAGAAGGATATTACTCAACCTATGTACATGAGGGTGCATTATGGAAAATTTCTTCTTGGGTTTTTAAATTCGATGTTTTAAAACTATACTTGAGTCCCATTTCTCTACTCCATGTCCAACATGTTGGAATTTGATGTATATATCAATATGCTTTAGGGTAGATATTAGTTGCATGCAGTGTCATAATCTTCTTCTGAGGCTGTTTTAGTTGCAAGGGTGAGGACAAGCGTGCAATGTGGAGAGGGTTTATCTAATTTTGAGTTAATATTAGTTAATTGATAGAAAATCATAGGTCGACATGATAAGATCAATGTGAACTAATAGCAAAATACTGCAGCCAGGAATGGAAAAAAGGCATAACCAACTCAAACTAAGTTATTAGGGGTGGCAAAACAAAATTAAAAAAACAAGAGTAATCTTAGAATTGAGAGAGAGAGAGAGAGAGAGAGAGAGAGAGAGAGAGAGATCCTCCATTCCTCCTTTGTAGGAGGACATTGAGAAGGACATGAGGATTTCCTTTCTATTATGGAAATTCCAACATGCAACAGATTGTCTCTTTCTTGAGTTTGAGAACCTTCGTCCTATCTGCAATCAGGTACCCTTTTTTTTACCAACAAAACATATACGTACGTTCTTTTCTTAAGATCCTCTATAATTCTCCATTTTTAATGTAATAGAAAACAGTATGATGATCATAACATGAAAAGGCTAAAATCTTAGTAATTTATCATGGTACCCCCATATTTAAGAAAAGAAACAGTACTACTGTACGTACGTACATATATTCATTTGATCAGTTGGAGGTTTCCTACTTTTTCATAGAACTTAGTTTGTTTTGATTGGTGTTTTTTGGATTTTTCCATCTTATTCAGGGGGCCTCCCATCTCAGCTAGAGACAAGCAGTTGCAGCTCCGGAAAGGTGGAGTTGATTTCCGGCATAAACTTTTGACGTAAATTTTTGTCGGAAGTTCATGACCTAATAATGCCTTCCACTTCTGCAACTGCTCCGTCGTCGAAATCTCCACCTTCACCGGCCTCTCCACCGCCGTCGAACTCGTCGTCAGATTCCACACCACCTCCATCATCATCACCATCACCACCCAGCTCACAATCTTCGCCTGAAGAATCCCCCCAGGCACCACCTCCTTCAAAAGTCTCATCTTCACCACCTCCGCCATCTTCCTCTGATACCTCTCCTCCGCCACCCCCTGCTAAAAATGGTTCAGGTTCCCCACCGACCAATGACGTCGTACCTCCACCATCCCCGCCCCAGTCCCACTCTTCATCAGGGGGATCACATCCGCCACCTCCACCCAAAGTCTCATCGTCAACGCCTACGTCTGGTTCTAATAACTCCTTATCCAGTTCATCAATATCTACCAATCTACCTGTAATTCTAGGAGTTACAATTGCACTAGCGTTGTTTCTACTTGTCGTGATTATTGTTTGTGCCTGCACAAGGAAGAAGAAGAGAAAGAATTATGATCATAATATGCAAATGCATTATTACTATGGAGATCCTTCACAAAAAGGTACCAAACCCATAACCTTGTTTTTGGCTTCCAACACATGAACTTGTCATAGCCGTTGAATATGGAATTTTAGCAACTAGCCTAATTTTCCTCATCAAACATGGAATTGTTTGCTTAGTTTTTATGCATTTGTTTTGGGCGTGAGTAACTATATTTTCTAATTAAGTTGCATTCTTATGAGAAATATGAACTTGGTACAATTTGCATACAACCCATTGCTGACTTCTCATACGTCAATGCATGCTAATTAAGCAATAAGCGCAGATCGAACTGCTTCGTGTTGTGGTCATTACCATATTCCTATAGTCTATATTATTTTACTGTGCAGGCCGTAATAGTACTCATGGATACTACAACAACTCAACTCAACCCAACTGGCACAGTAGTCCCCAAGGGGACCATGTTGTCAGGATGCCGACACCAACAGGCATAGCGGGATCAACTGCAGGGGCCTGGCCGGCTGCGAGCCCTCCACCCCCGCACATGATGATGTCAGGTAGCGGCGACATGAGCACGAATTTCTCAGGCCCATACAAACCCCCCTTGCCACCTCCCTCACCAAATATTTCTCTTGGATTCAACAAGAGCACCTTCAGTTATGAGGAGCTAGCGGCTGCTACCAATGGTTTTTCGCAGGCCAATTTGTTGGGTCAGGGAGGATTTGGTTATGTGCACAAGGGCGTAATGCCTAATGGACAGGAAGTTGCGGTGAAGAGTTTGAAATCGGGAAGCGGGCAAGGAGAAAGAGAGTTCCAGGCTGAGGTTGAGATCATTAGTCGCGTTCACCATCGACATCTTGTGTCACTTGTTGGATATTGTATTGCCGGTGCGCAGAGGATGTTGGTTTACGAATTTGTTCCCAATAATACCTTGGAATATCACCTTCATGGTAATTAGTCTCTTTTGAATTGCAAATTAATTGGTCAAATTTATTTATTTTCGTCAGTTCTAGTCCTGTTTGGATTTAGAAAGTGATTCATTTAATCTCATCCCATCTTGTGGTCATTATAATTTTTTTAAATTTTTACACAAAATATAATAAATAATTTAACTTTTTTCAAATCTCAATTCAACTTTTTCAAATCTCAAAACTAGCCTTTAAAGTTTCTAGTATATATAAATGGTATTTTAGAAAAAAATTACAAAAAAAAAAAAAAAATTACGACTTTGTTCCCAATAATACTTGATTGTATTGTCTTAAGAGAACTTACATTTTATGATAATTTAACTAAGGTCCGTTTGGATAATGAGATGAGATGATATAATTTTAGATAAAAGTTGAAAGTTGAATAAAATATTATTAAAATATTACTTTTTAATATTATTTTTATTTTTATATTTGAAAAAGTTGAATTGTTTATTAAATTTTTTGTAGAAATTTAGAAAAATTACAATGATGAGATAAGATAAGAAAAAATTGTTCCTGTATCTAAGCGAGGCCTAAAGGTCTTGAGATTGAATCTTATCTTTCTTTTTTATTAATAAAATTTATGGAATAAATGATAATTTACGAAGTTTTACGCTTTTATATTAGTCCTTGCGAAGTTACTATTTTCTTATTTGGAAAAGTAATCATTTTAACAATTTAAGTATTTGGTTGTGGCTTCCTGCATCATATTTTTGCTAAGAAAGTATATGTTTTATTGGTTGCAGGAAAGAATCTCCCGACCATGGATTGGCCAACTAGGCTTCGCATTGCAGTAGGGTCTGCAAAAGGGCTCGCATACCTTCATGAAGATTGTAAGAAATTCACAGTGATCTCTCTCTCTCTCTCTCTCTCTCTCTCTCTCTCTCTCTGTGATAGTTGTCTCATTTGTCGTTGAAATCATGTGAATGTACAGGCCATCCTCGGATCATTCATCGTGATATCAAAGCAGCTAACATTCTCCTTGATTACAACTTCGAAGCCATGGTATTGTCCTTCGTCCAATTCTGCTTCACATAAACATGTCTACTTGATAAAATGTTTAGAATGACAGAATTTCCCATCACTTTATTTGCCATGATGCTTATGCTGCTGAAGCCTCACTCATTTCCCAATGTTCATTGTTCAGGTGGCTGATTTCGGACTGGCTAAGCTGTCTTCTGACAATTACACTCATGTATCTACACGTGTCATGGGAACATTCGGGTATGTTGCATCTCTGATTATCTGTGATTAAAGGTATGCCATGAAGCATATTTAAGATGACCATTGCCATTTTGATGAAAGAGTTTTGCTTATGAAAGATGTGAAAAGATGTTGTGAGGTGATTGGTATACCTATTGAATTAGCCAGGGTAAAGGAAAGCAAGAGGAAAAGGAATTTGGTAGATGAAGTGAACTTGGGTAGGTACCAAGGTATGGAAAAAGATCCTCTAAAGTTTTTGCCAGGACTTGACGGAGTCAAGTAAAAGAGAGATATATGGGCAACATTAACTGTTGTAGGTCTCATTTCATGTGTCTATCACTCTCCCTCCCACTTCAACCTTGATCGCAAAGTATTGGAGTACTGAAAGCTATGAAGAGCATCCTATTCTGATAAGGATAACACAAGTCTATTGCAAACAAATGAGGTGTGTGAGTGGGGGATGAGGGAAGGTGGATAACGTAGGAAGTGGATGTTACAAAGACAATGTAGTAATAAACTTGGGTAATGAGGCTTCATCCAAGGCAAAAAAGCCAGGAAGAATTTTAATGAAAGTTGTGCATAAAGACCTGATGGCCCTGTGATTTGGTAGACTGAAAATAAGAGATTTAATGGCAAAGGTCTCTGTGTAGCCAACTGGAAGTTCTTGGACAAAAATCTGTCACATGGAATGCAGTTTTTTGTACCATTAAACAACTTGACTATTGAGTAGATATCTAATTGTTAATTGCCTAAAAACTATACAAGAAATTAGAAGAAGCCAACTTGTAGGCTTAGAAATCACCTTTCTCAAGAATAAACCTGAAGTTAATGTGCATACTTTTACAACACTGTTGTGTTTTGATATCATAAACTAGATTGGATTGAGGTAGTCAGCAAAGAAGGGGAGAAAGTATCAATAATAAGATGCGTTTGGCGAGGAGGAAAATTGAGAGAGGGATGGTAGAAAGATAGTCTAAATCACAATTTTTCTTAGATATCTCCATCTGCAATGCGGAGTAAAATTTGGAAGTGAATTTACCAATAAGGAAAACTTCTTGATGTGCCATTAATGCAGGTATTTGGCTCCAGAGTATGCGTCGAGTGGCAAGTTGACTGAGAAATCAGATGTTTTTTCATATGGTGTCATGCTCTTGGAATTAATAACAGGGCGGCGACCTGTGGATCCTTCAAGTGCAATGGATGATAGCTTAGTGGATTGGGTATGTACTTCCTCTACTCGTCAAGTTTTGAGTATTTGCAGTTTAGAATGTATTGCTAGTTAAAAGAAAACACATGATCTTTATTCCCCTCTTTGTACTGTAACCTCAAAGATTTTCTGCAAATTTGTGACAAATTGCAGGCTCGGTCACTTATGTCTCTTGCTTTGGAAGATGGAGAATATGATGAGCTGGTTGATCCATTCTTGGAGAAGAATTACAACCTTAACGAGATGGCACGGATGGTAGCCTGTGCTGCCGCCAGCATTCGTCATTCTGCTAGAAAGCGCCCAAGAATGAGCCAGGTATGAATATCTAAATCAAGTTCATATCCTGAACTTGAATCTGTAATGAATGGTTCATTGCGAACAATAAACACTCCTTTAACTCAATGGTAATATCTTCATGGAAAATAGATTGTACGTGCGTTGGAGGGTGATGCATCATTGCTAGATGACTTGAGAAACGAGGGAGTGAAGCCTGGCCAAAGCTCCGTTTACAGCTCAGCCGGGAGCTCAGACTATGATACCAATGCATTTAATGCTGACATGAAGAAGTTCAGAAAGATGGCACAGGCTAGCCCTGAATTTGCAAGCGGAGAGTCTGGCACATCCAGTACTGAGTCCCACGAGATGGGCATTGAAGAGAACCGAAAGTGATAAAGTATTAACTTCTGAGTTCTGCCGGTAATCCAGTTGTTTCCAAGTAAATTTGGGGTTTTTTGAGGTGACACTAAAATACCTGTATTTCCATTGATCCTTAATGAACTGATTTATTTCCTTTCCGAACTTGGATATGTACCATTGCATTTATACGCATATACTAAGCAATTGAGGCTGATCTAGCTTACATATATATACATAGAGAGATACACCTCTCTCTCTCTCTCTCTCTCTCTCTCCCTCAATTTTTTCTTTCGTTTTTTTTATCATTTTAAAATATTTTAAAAAAATATAAATATAGTAATAGTCACTTAAAGAAAAAAAATTTTTAAAAACATTAAAATACATGAAGTGTCAAAATAAGATGACAAGTTGAATAGACAAAATAGTATTTTCCAAAGAGAATACCTATTTGTAAGTACGTTTCTTGAAACATCCAACACAACCAATACATCAATGAAGTGAGTACTACAATAATAAAAAAGTTACTAATGTTTTAGATTTTTATATTTATAATAAAAAATTATATTCTCTACCTAAAACATATTTAATAAAATATTTATATAATTTAATTTAATTTAAAAAATAAATTTTATAAATTAAATATTATTATTTAAATGAATCCAATTGATAATAGAATAAATTTTTATAATAAATACTACAACAAGTGTATTAACTATCGACACACCAAACAAGTAACAAAACTTTACCGCATAAATAAATGAAAACGTTGTCACGGCAGAAAGCAAATAAGTTGTGGTTTGAATGGTAAGATTATGATTTTAGATAAAGAGTGATGTTATTCTGTCGTTCCAATCTGTCTGCTGCAAGTTATTGCTAGATTAAAATTAATTTTTTAATATTTTTTTATTTTTTTATTTTTTAAAAAATTATCAATATATTAATAATTAATTCTTTAACTATTAAATAAAAAATTTTAAAAAAAGTAAAAATATAAAAGATATCAAAATTAAATAAAAATAAAAAATTAAATAAAATATTATTGAAATATAATTTATTATTTTAAAATTTAATTAAATTATTTATTATATTTTATATAATAATTTTAAAAAAATTATAATAATAAGATGATATAAAATAGAATGAGACGAAACACTAGCCAATGTGCACGTACGTGCAATTCGGCCCTCTGTATATATACCACCTTGAATACCAGCTCTCTTCGCTGCCGCTCTCAGAGGCGACTTCGCATTTGCGACCCGGTTCGCACAAATCGGATCACAACACTCCACTTCCATTCTTGTCGTATCTCGCGTCTGGTAACCAACCTTCGATTCTCTCGTAATCCCTAAGTTCAGCTCCGATCGCTTCGCCATGGGAGACTACAGCGATGCCTTCATGCGCAACCAACAAAACGCCGCCGTTCAGGCCCGCCCCAAAGTCCAGAACCGCGCTAATGTCCAACAGCTCAAACTGGTTCAATTCCTTCTCCAGACTCCCTATTTTTTGTGAAGTTCTAGGGTTTTTGTTGTTTGGTTCGTATGTATTTTTTCCGCAATCTCTTTGTAAACCTAGGTAAAATAGTTTGATCTATATTTTGATGATACGGATTTATTACTTAGCTAGGTTTTGTTAATCCTAGTTACCTGCTGTATTTGGTTCGAATGGCTGTTTATACGTCTCATTTTTTACTAGATTTTTATTGGAACCATCTCCATCACAACAATTGCTACTTTTCAGCATGGACTTGTGAAACATCGCGGTGCAGTTATATTGTCCAATTGATAATTGACTTTGTCTTATGCAGATTGGGCAGAGTCATCCAACTGGTCTAACAGCCAACTTGTTGAAACTCTTTGAGCCTCGACCACCTTTGGAGTTTAAACCACCTCCAGAGAAAAGGAAATGCCCACCATTATCAGGTTTAATGTACCTTCCAGAGCTTGTTTGATCTTTTCAATTTGACGTTAATTTGTGAATTGTAATATGAAATCTTTCTTCGTATGATTATGAAGGGATGGCACAATTTGTGAGTAGGTTTGCAGAGCCTGGAGATCCTGAATATTCTCCACCAATCCAAGAGGCTGAAACTCCTGTAAGATGTTACAGTCCTGCTGGGGTTCATCTATGTTCTAGTGCTTTAATATACATATTTGCATCTGTTGCCACAATTTGCTGAGTGCAGTGTCAGACAACTAATGTTATTCATTTAAGGCTTTTGTATATGGGCATGTTCTCTCTTCCAAATCATGGTTCCATTTTGAATGGAGGAACCAACTCAGGGAGAATGCATAACATTTGTTATTCAAGTGATTAGCACAATGGTCTTCAATTTTGTGTTATGATTGTCTTCTATCCATGGTAGTGATACTAACAAAGAGCCCTGTCCATTTAAGTACAAAATTAGCAATACAACTCAACTGCACTGGCCCTAAACCTGATTTCCGTGGGCTTTTTTTTTTTTTTTTCTTAACCTTCATCTGCAGAGTATATTGGAAATATATTTTCTTGGACATATTATATTGCAAAGCATGTCTGTGGAGATTCTTCTGGTGCTTATTTGATTTTCTTTTGTTCATTTCATTGCTGCATTTGTGCCTGCTTGTTAGTAAAACAATATCCAACGGATGAGCCACAAGCTAAGAATTTCCACCCTCACCCTCAGTCTAAGAGGAAAAGCTTGTCTAAGCAACTAGAGCATAAATTAGGATATGCTTAAATCCAAGAGGATAAGCTTATCTAACCCTGGTTTTTTATATATTTTGTGTATCCAGGCACAAAGAAGGGCTAGAGTTCACAAGTTAAGGCTAGAAAAGGGTGCAGAAAAGGCTGTTGAGGAGTTACAGAAATGTGAAGACACTCAACTTGTTTAAGTTCAAGAGTTCGATGGCTTCATTATATTTGTTTACAGGCGCCAGGTTTTCAAGTTCACCCTCATATTTTTTCTTACATTTACTTTTACGCAGATAATCCACAAGAAGACTCAAGTATTTCTGGAGATCCCTACAAGACATTGTTCGTGGCTAGACTCGTGAGTAATGTATTTATATTTGAATTTTCAATCCTGTAGCCAGCGTTTGTTTTGTGGATCACTTGTCATATTGTCTGCTTCCAGAGTTATGAGACAACAGAGAGCAGAATCAAAAGGGAGTTTGAGTCTTATGGGCCAATCAAGCGGGTAGGTATTTTGAGTATCCCAAGGGGGTTCGGTAAGAGGTTCAGTTTTGTGGTATCTTTATCCCCTTTGTTTATTTTATTAGAAATTTGAATAGGTAGTGGAAAAATTGGTGATTTTAATTTTTCTGCTATCAAATAACGTTCTTCAAATATTATCATCTGTTTTTAAAGAAAACTGAACTTTAGGGGTTCTATATTTTATGAGCATGTTAATATAAACTCCAGTTAATTAAAGGTTTTGAAAATCAACTTTAAGCCAACTAGGTGTAACAATGGATCACAGTTGTAAAGTTTTCTATTCTGTCATTAAGTGAAATTGAAGTGTAATTCCGTTGTCTATATTTAAAGTAAGAAAGAGAGAACCAGTGTTGGTAAAAGCATGCTCAAGTGCAAAGCGCCAAGGCCAACTTGCTTTGCTTATAAAAAACAAAGCGCATTTACAAAAGCATGCTTTTTGGGTCCTTTTTAGTTAGTTTAAGCGTAAAATGTCTGTTTTTATAGTTTTTTTAAAGAAAGATTATATCAATTTAACTGACTGCTTGTCTGGAGCATTAATTTGGATGAAGTAATTTAGGAAGATGATGAGAGTTACAAATGGGGGTGAAAATTTTTC